>SNQJ01S0192433.1:0-17869 GCA_010110895.2 Picea sitchensis
GATCAAAATATGTATGTACCAGACATCCATAGTGACATAATATCTTTTCAAACAAGAATTTGTAGCTTCTTACACAATTATCAATCCAACAACCTGAACGCCTACTCACTTCGTGAATAGATCTATGCCCATAATTACATATTCAAAGTGTCTTCTTATTTTCTAGTACAAAAGGTCCAATAAAATAGATTCCCCAATGATCAAAATTTAGCATTAGAGGAATAGGTTTAAGTTTGTGAAAATCCCTTATCTTTGGTTTGTTGCTCACTTTTTGGCACTAGACACGTTTATTAACCATTTGAAATAATCCTTAAAGATTTTAGGCCACCATAGTCTTGAACATAAGATTTTTTGGGTTGTCTTAGTAAGAGAGGAATGCCCCCCTACTATGCCAAAATATTCCTTGCTAATCAAATTATTTGTTTTGGTTGCACACATTTTATTTGTATACCGTTAATTTGGACTCTATATAAATTACGTACTAAATTTTTTAATTAGAGTGTCTTTTGAACTAGAATTCATCTATTTGTCATACTCATCTTGTCTAGTGCCTTTTTGTGCCACAAACAATAATGGACATCGTCTATATAGCCTGATGCAGGTGGAACCTTGAACATGTTAGCATTAGGAAAGTCTTCTCCCTCCTCGAGGGCTACTAGGGGCTAAACAATGTATCCAATTTTGCACATTTGTTACATATTTTAGGTTGCCCTTTTAATCGATGACTCAAACGCCAAAACCATCACGGCTGAGGAATACACCATTTATCCATTTCAAAGAGAGTGGAGGCCTCCTCAGTTTTACCTTGCTTGCGATTATCGAGGAAATCGATTAGATTGTAAGTATTAATGTGGGACGAAACTCACGAGAATTTCTTCAAGAGCTCCTTTGCATCCTCTAAATAGCCTTCCTTACAGAGACCACATATGAGTTTAGAATAAGTGTTAAGAGTGGGAGTAACACATGTTCTCTCCATAGCATCAAATAACCTGAAAGCTTCTACGAGGTGGCCTTCATTGCAAAGTACGTTGATTATTGAATTGTAAGTAACCTCATTAGGCATGGTGCCTTTTAATTCCATTTCCTTGCACGGTTCTAAAGATTCATCCAAACAACCTTCTCTGTAGAGGCAATAAATTACTTTTGCACAAACAACTTCATATGCCACAATTCCCTTCTTTAGCGATTCCCTTGAAAGGTTGCACAATTTTTTTCACCCTCCCTTCTTTGCATAATAAATCAAGGACTACTGAACAAATAGAGGCAATTGGCAACATGGATTTGACCCCCATTTCATTGTAAAGCCTTAAAGATCCATCTGTGTCCCTTTCTTTGCTAGGTCTATATATAAGCGAGTGATACATTTCCATCGTTGGTAAGAACCCCTTACCTTCCATTTCATAATGTAATTCTAAGGCTTCCTTTATGCATCCTCTTTCACGGTTTGAAATTATCATCTTGCTGTAAATCTGGGCATTAGGAACTAAACATTTCTCTAGCATTAGCTTAAAAATATTGTTTACCTTTTCCAAAATGCCTTGCTTGCAAAGACCATTTAAGGAGTCTTTGAAACTTTCAATAACAGGCAGGAAGCCCATTTTATGCATTCTAAAATGTAGCTTTAATACCATATCTACCTTTCCTTCTTTGCAAAGTCCACCAATGACAATACTGTATGTGGAAGAATTAGGTGCAACACCTTTCTCCACTTTCATTCGTCATACAAATTACATAACAAAATGCATCTTCAACGCGAACAATGTGAATCAACATATTGCAAGTTGACATCGAGGAAACCCGGTTTTTTACAAAGATGCTATTGAGGAAGTTCATTAGCCTCACACTTTGCAATTTTGTAAGGAGTCCTATGATGAGTGATATGTAACTGGTAATACTTGGGAAAATTCCTTTCCTTTCTATTTGATTGTATAATTTCATACCAGTATCAAATTTTGACTGCTTGCAAAGTTCGTTGATAATAGTGTCATAGAGAGATTAAGGTAACGAATTCCATGACTGTCATGTTATCAAGAAGTTGAGGAGGCTTCACGTGGCCTTTCACCGCGAGGGAAGTATTGCCTTAAACAGTAATCACGTAGGTAATCACATGCGGAACAAAACTTTTGTCCAGGCCTCTTTAAGGGAGATTGCTTGCAATCGATATCATACCTTTATTACAAAGGCATTGATAATTGAATTGTGATTAGCAATGTTGGGCATAACACCACTTCTTCACGGTTCTTCCCAAAGTACCAAAGCCTCCTCTATCTTTAACGCTTTAGGGTATTCACCCAATAAGAAAGCATATGAAGTAAGTAACAACATTAAATTACTTTTTCTTGTTACTTTTGATAGGTCAAATAAAGTCCGTTGCCCACCATTAGAATGGCTCCTTGACCGCGATGGGTTGCAACAACATTTAAAATCATGAAAATAATTGTCCAACACATTATAAGACATCACACTACTTTGTATATTCTATATCATCCGAAGAAAAGTTGGGCACTATAGCCTTATGCACATTACCTTCATGCAATAGCCTTCCTGACATAATTCCCACCATTCCTAGCCATCATGGGATTCCCACAATAATACCTATTGTTCATGATCCACACACATCTAAACATAATCTTTTTCCATGGATATATTATATAAATGTCATACAATCAACTAATACTTTGTTATGCAGACCACTAAATCCCTTTACTTCCATTGATCATCATATCTGGGACTTATATGGAACTAAGTAATTCGATGACCTCTACAAAGAGTTCATGCACCACTTCTATACCAAATATATCATCGTTGGGTAGGTTCATTAACTATATTATTGGATTCCTCATTCTAGATCTAGGAGAGATGACATAGATCCACATTTTTCTTGCTCGACTTAACCATGACCCGGAGCTCAAACTCCTTGAACAATAGTAACCAATGGCATATCTAACCTTCTAATGCTGACTTGTTCACCAAATATTTTAGTGAAAAGTGATATGTAAAGTGACCTAGGAGATAATATATAACTTCTAGAGAATTTGTATACATCGGGGTCAACCCTTATGATTCCATCACAGTGTAATTCTGATCAAATAATGACACTTTTTCTATTGGATAAATAAATTTGGTAATATGGTGTGACTTTCCCCAATTGTATTAGAACGTTTCCTAGTGCAACGCTAGATGAATCCACACACATATAAAAAATATTACTCCAATTTGGAAAAACTAAAATTGATGTGGTTAGCATCCTCTATTTCAATTCCACGAACCCTATCTATGTTCAAAGAATGAATAAGCCATGTCATCTCTGTCCATGGATCCAAAAAAGGTTTTATGCTCACGCCCTTTCAAGGAGACTGGTGCCCAAGGAGATAAATTGTGGAGGGAACAGGGAGAGATTTCACTTGCTGCAATTTCAACCGACCATAGATTCGTACATAGTTTCACAAATGGTAATTTTCTACTTAGAGTATCTTGGGTACAACCGACCACTTAATCGAGGAGGGGATTGGCTAGAGTTTGGGTGTTGACATTCATCTATTTAATGTAGTCTCTTAGCTCTTCTATGGGTTTCTCTAACTGCTACATGATTCCCATCCACTACAACATTGTAGTGTATATGGTGAGACTCTCCTTCATGGCTTTCCACAACTACTCTTTAATACTTTGGCCTTCATAAAGAGAGGAACCACCATATACATCAAGCCCTATAATTGTTGATTCTCTTGGTTCTTTTCGGTCTCCAAGTTTGCCCGCAATAATGGAGTTTGCTAGTGCAATTGTCTCAACAAAGAACAAACCACATCTATCGCCTCAGTAGGCCACCTATTTCCATTCTAGTTAGAGGTTCTCTGATTAAAACGAATCCAACTCCAATTCTTGTTCCAAATTCTACCTCACTTGTACTTAGAGATCCATGTCAATGGTCATCTCAGTTTAGTTTGAAGGCATTGATTAACATGTTATAACTCTTCATAGCCTTGCTTGAAGTGTACAATGCATTGTGTAGCTTCCTCGAGAGTGAGCTTGGCCATCCACAACAAATCAAGAGTTGACTAGGGTTGAACATTTATATTTGGGTTGAATTACTACAATATGGAACTTGTGGTGGGAACCCATTGATATATAACCCAATCACTATCAAATTCCGAAATCAGGCTTGCATGTTTGTCTCAAAGTTGGGGATGGCCTATGATCTTATTAAAATCTAGCAACTTCTCTCATGTGTGGGAGTGATAGAGTATGGGGTGATGTCATCTTACTCTTGAAAAACCCATAGCATTGCCTTACAAGACTTGGAGTTTTGGGTCAATTGCTTGATCATCACAAGGTTACTGGTCCTTTTCAACCTTTTTCTATGTAGAGAGCAAGTCCCTTCCATTATCTAAGAATTCCTTTCCTAAATATACCATTATTGTGTCTCCCTCTCTACCTACTCCCCTCCGAACAAAGAAGTCATCAAAATTTGGGGAACAATGGGTAGGGTTGTGGATATCTAGTTATCATTTGACTCATCAAACAAGTCATTTGGACACTCCATGATAGAGAACAATTAATTTTCCCAAGACTACTCCAAAAGTGCAACAACTCTCCCTTAGCAAGCTGTATTTTTTGGGCATTTCTCTCAAATCATAACACCTATGTATAAAGGAGGGTTTTGTTACTTGGTCTATTATTGACAAAACCTCTTTCCACTTTTCTAGTCATCTTCCTTAATTCAGAAACAAATTTTTGAAGTAAGATTGTCCCTGTGTGTGACAAATGTTTTGTCTCTTGAATGATCTCTTGAGAAATGGTGAAAACATGTTGTCATGTGTTGAAGTGGGCTCATAAATGTTGATATGACCTCCCTTGTTATAGGGCTTCTTATTTCCTTCCATGATTAGCAATTGGAAAGCAAATCCTAGTGGACAAGAAGAGAGAAACAAAGTTTTCTAGGGGGCATGGGATAAGAATTTGGTAACTTTAGATGATAGAATGAGGTGGTTAGGGAGTAGGGATAAGTGTAGGAAAATTCAAGAGGTGGGGAGGGATGTTAGGGACCATAGTTTTTTCTTAATCTATGGCGATCTTTCCGTTTTATTTATGTTTTTCTAACACATAAATAAAATTTTAAAAGAATTTAAACAATCCCTTACCTTCTTAACATCCCCTATACCACATTCTCTCTATATAAAAAATGCTAT
The DNA here is from genome assembly GCA_010110895.2 of Picea sitchensis. Lineage (NCBI taxonomy): Eukaryota > Viridiplantae > Streptophyta > Pinopsida > Pinales > Pinaceae > Picea > Picea sitchensis. The sequence continues at coordinate 5,187 of SNQJ01S0192433.1, forward strand.
GTGTCCTAAGGGGTGTAAAATATAATTTGAGGAGTATATTTTACATTGTTACATTGGCATGTTCAAAGCCATTTACAAAGAAAAATGGTTTCTTAATTACATGCTTAAAATAAAGAAAAACAATTTCCAAATAATTTTATTTATGAATTTATTTTTCTTATAAATGACTTACCAATTTAAAAATCAAAATCTCTTTTAATTATTGTCATAAGTAAAATTCTTTAAAACTGTGGCTTAAATATATTCAAAATTTTTACCAATTTTACAATTTTTTTATAATGTAGCATAAATCCAACTTAGTAAAATAAAAAAAAAAAAAAAAAAAAAAAAAAATTTATATTTATTAATAATATAATATTTTTGAAGTTTTTAGTTATCATAAAATCCTCTCTTTAATAACCTTTTTATATTTATGAATTTTATATATCTAGCAGTTGTTAATTTATAATTTATGTCATATGTGAAAGTAAATTAAAGGAAGAAGAGTTAACATTAAATTTCATAAATATTGGACATAAGTTCTACTTTGCTTAATGGAGTGGTAAAATAATTCCTACATTATATTTTGTTGGTTTTTTTCACCATAACCAATTTGGTTATTTCTGGTATGGCATAACTATAAGAGATGATAAATTCAAAAGGAATGGATGTTTGGTTGTTGCAAACCAATTTGAATCTCCTGCTCTTTAATTTGAATCTCCCCCTCTTTTTGAAACAAAACTGCACAGTGGACAACAAAGGGAATGCTACAACTTTTGAGCCATCACAAGAATAAGAATAAGATGATAATAGAATTATTGCAGAAGCCAATTTCCATCACAAGAATAAGATTAATATGATCATATAATCGTTGCAGAAGCCAATGCCTGGTCATCCACGTAAAATGGACAAAACTTGTCCTCCTAAACCGAAAAGCAATCTCGAAAATACATCTCTTGACCATGTCCGGCCGGCTACGTAAAAGCGAGGATCCACTTGAGGTGTTGGTCTGGAGTATCCGCAGGGTAAAATGTTTAGACTTCTCTACATGTATGTTTGTCTTGATAAAGAAATGCCCACACCAGGTAAGGTAATCCAATACTTACATCAAAGGAGGCGAATTCAGGAGATGCTTACTTCTCAAGCATTGTACCAAGTGTATATGGTGGATGCTCTTAAAATTATTTAACCAAAATGCCTTAATGAAATCGTTAGCAAGTGAATGATCATAGTTATTGCTTTACTGAGATGAGCTACGGAGGCGGTAAGTTTCTTTCACCGGATGTCAAGTGACCTCCAACCCAATCACTTCAAGATTTTCTCTCGCATTCTTCGGCATGTGCCAATTAATCACTATGGAAGGGCAGGTTACATATGAAAATTACCAAATTTGGGTTTGAGTCGATTTGGTTATTACATCTACCCTTATAGACATGTATGCAAAAGGTGGTAGAGAATCTTGTGGTGTTTGAAAAAATGCTTCAACGGGATGTGGTTTCCTGGACAACGTTGATTGCAGGACATGCACATAATGGGTTTTTTGATGTGGCCATGAAACTATTTAAGGAAATGCTTAAGCGAAATGTGGTCTCATCGAATGCAATGATTACAAGATTTTCACAAAATGGGTAGGGAGAGAAGGCCTTGGAGCTTTTCGGACAAATGCAATTAAAGCGGTAAAGCGAACATTGGTGTTCTTCAGGATGTCGATATGGAAATACGGATTATAGTATGGAAATCATGAAAAGAGGTACTTAGCGGTGGATTCCAGTCGGATGTCGTTGTGTTGAATTCCCTGATTGACATGTATGTGAAATGTTGGTGCATACAAAAGGCACATGCTTTGTTTGATAGAATGCATGGGAAAGACAGTGTGTCATGGAATACTATAATTACATGATATGCAAAAAATGGGTTGCTTGATGAAGCTCTAATTTTTTTTAATGAAATAGGTCAGTGAGACATGATATCATGGAGTGCAATGATTTCAGGGTTTGCACAGAATGGTTAGGGCAAAGAGGCTTTGAAGCTTTTTTCAACAAATGCAATTGGTGGGTATCATGCCAAACTCAAAAACCTTTTCCAGTAATATCCTAGCATGCGGCAACTTGGCAGCATTGGAGCGAGGTATGAAGATCAAGGACGAGTCAAGTAAAGTTATTTGCTCAACACGGAGATTGGGAATTATGAGGTACACTTAATGAAGCTGTTTGTGAAAATGTGAAATTTCATTAGCGGCTTAAAATGTTTTATGGGGCTAAGTATTAGAAAATTTGATTTAACTCATTGGAATTGAATTGAGACTAATGACTAATTCTAAGGAATGGATTAAATGTTTTTATGCGGCTAAGTATTAGAAAATTTGATTGAACTCATTGGAATTGAGACTAATTCTAAGGAATGGATTATATGAATTCGTAGAGACCCTATAATTTGTCTTACACCATTGAAAACACATGGTTACCAACCAAAAATGTGAACACCACTAATTGGAGTTCATATTTGGAAAATTTAAAAGGCACAAAACGTGTGATGGATATTCTATTATCTTATATTTATTATGGCTATATATAGAGAGAGTGTAACATTTGAGGCATTATGATCACACTCTTTTGACTTGTTTTTCTACCCTCTACACTGGGGAGTAATCCTTCTTGTAGAGTCAGCTTTATGTGTAGAAATTTTTCAGCCCCTCTGATTGTAATACTAATTCTGTCCCAGACCAGACATTCCTATTCAACTATATCAATTGAGTCAAATAAATGTTATCCTTTCTAGATGCAATATAGTATTACCTGGTTCACTCGGTGAACAATGCAAGTCCTTAACCATTCATGTTATGATAAAAATCTACTTCCTAGTAGGTGGATATTTTGAGATAAGAATGCAAATAAATAATTTGAGAGTTTTGGTTAAAGATGCACAAGACGAAGCTTACCCATTAACCCATGTAACACAACTTTTGAAGAAAGAATTTCCATATGAACACTTGCTACCTTCAAAACTTCCATTTCTTTAGGTAGTGTGGCTTTGCTAGATCTCTTTACAAGGATAGCTCATTACACTGCTCTGTCTCATTTTTGCACTCTCTACACTAGAGGGTAATATTTCTTTTAGAGTTGGCTTTATGTGCAGGAATTTCCCAGCCCTTCTTGTTGTAATACTAATTATGTCTTGGAGCAGGCATTTTGTTCCAACTACCACAATCGAATTAAATCAACATAATCCTTTCTTAGATGCAATATAGTATTACATTTAAATTTAAATATAGTTCAGGTCTGTAATATTTCTTAAAATACTTCTTGCTGTTTATAATTTATTCATGAATATCACGAGGAGATACATGAGCAGAAATAGAATAGAAGCATGCATGATAACACAAGGATTTTACCATGGAAAAACCCTCTCAAGCTTGAAGGAAAAAACGACCAAATGATAATTATTATTAGCAAATGAATGAGCTAGGTGCATATACAAATTTACCATAGCCACATAGGCTTACAACCATTAGATTTTGTTGTCCAGATCTAGATTTAAATCTAGCTCAAATTATGGTAGAAGTTAGCATCCTGAAACCTGAAAGTAAATTGTCCTTGCTACAAAGATCCATGAGCGTGAGCTTCAGCCTAGCCCCGTGTTTTAGAGCCGAGGTATTCAATGTGTGTCTTTGTCAAAGTGTTGAGAGTCTTATTAATAATAATTATTTCTCCATAATTCGCTATGGAACTTGTCTTCATTGGTTGACTTAACTAAGATAATTCGTCTTAGTAACTCAACTTACCAACTAAACTTTACAAGCAGACTTGACAACTCATATTTGTAGCTTAACTTACCAACTCGACTTTGTTAACTCAACTTAATAATTTGACTTTACATGCAGACTACTTGACAACTCGACTTTGCTTTGCAACTGGGTTTGCATGACTTGACTTGACAACTCGAACTTGACAACTCAACTCTTTGACAACTTGAACTTGACAGCTCAACTCTTTGACAACTTGTCTTTGCATGACTCGATTTTTTGCAACTCGAGTTGCGACTCATCTTTACAGCTTCGACTTTTCTACAGGCTCGACTCTTATTCTTTCTTCCAACAATCACAAGTATTTCATGGCAATTGTGGTCTCACGTGCCATCATACCAACTCATCACATATACATCATTTGCATCTCACATATAAGAAGATCATTTGTCACCGAGGGATGCAATAAATGGGTTTCTCCACTCATGAAAGTCCGGTGATTGGCCCTGGAGAACCTCACCACTTTTGCTACAAGGCAATACCTCAACTTATGAGGTCGCAAATGTTGTCACAAATAAGGCGAGAGCGGCGGTATACTCTTGTCTTAGTTTTCTTATACAAAGGAAACTCACAAGACTTTCCCTTGTCTCAAAATAGGAGATCTGCTTCTCAAGGCTCAAGTCCGAAACCTACACAAGGTAGGTCTTGGAGAATGAAGCTCACTCACATTTACCAAACTTTAGCAATTACACGGGTCCTTTCGACCAAAACAATGCAAGTCCTCAACCATTCCATATATCATAAAAATCTACTTCCAAGTAGATGGATACTTAAAATAAGATAAGATTGCAACTAAATAATTTGATAGTTTTGGTGAAACATGCACTAGAGAAAAACTTATTGTCATTTTCCAAACCCTTGTTGTCTCAACCTATGGCAAACACCATTCAGTTGTATTTATCCTGTCACATAAACTGTTCTTTTGTGAATTTGCCCAAAGTTTTTGAATCTAAAAATTTCATGAGATGGCCCTCAATGCACAGCCTCTATAGGTTCATTATGTGAGCACACAACCATGCCTCTTCCCTTCTTTGAAAAGTCAAACTGTTCTCTGAGAATTCATTTAACTACCATCCTAAGGTTGCAAACTAATGGTACCAACCACTCACGGCTCTTAAAATGTTAATATAGTTCAAACACTCTTTTGGCATTACAAGTTATTACTTTGTATGTTACTTAAGGAGAAAATTGCATCTACATTTCTAGCATCTTCAATGCCTTCCTGTAATTCAATGCCCTCCTATAATTCAAATTCAATTATATCATGACAACTTGTGTTTCACACCCTTATGTCTCTTGAAGGGCACTACGGGTTAGATGGGAAGTCACAGAATCTTACGTAGTTGAAATACGTTAGCAATATCAACAAAATATATATTGGAAGAAGCACGCAATGATATATTGGAGTTATGTTGTTGATTTGACATCAAAGATGTAGTAGGTAAAACAATTGGAAATGAGGTTGATTCTGCTGGTGTGGAGAATAAGTCCTTTTCCACAAAAGAGTTTATTGAGAATGAATATAGAATTCAGCGGTAGTTGAGTAGTAAGCTGGAAAAACTGTCGTTTGTGATCTTAGATCTAACCAATGATAGCGGTGGAGGACCCGAGGGAGGAAGAGTTTGCATTATCAGCATGATGGATGTGAAGGAAGCAATGGAAGGTTACTTGGAGGAGGTGTACTTTCAGGACAATATACATGAATATAGTGTAGATTTCGTCTTGATGAGTAATAGCATCAAACTCAATTTCCTCCACCGTTGTGAATGCACATAGAAACTTGAGTCGAAACCTTCTTGAACACTTGGAAACTTCTGCAACATCACATGAATTTGGAAACAACAACTTTGTCCTTCTTGCGAGATGCGTTGATATGACAACTGATATCTGGATACCCTACAATCTTAATAAACGAACTCGACTCTTGCATCTGGTTGGTTGACATGATATGTGTCTCTGTGTTTTATTCTTTTCATTTCTACTCAATACAAAATATCCCACATGTATTGGGATTATAGATATGCGAACTTTATACAAGTTGATACTTATAATGACATGTTGATGAGGTGAATGGACTATAGAGATCTCTGCTTGGATTTAATGACTTGAAATCTAGCATAACTCGTAGCTTGATTCATAGTATGACTTGGTTTATAGACATGGAGTTTGGCATATATATTGAATGAACTAGTCAATAAGATAGAATAGGCTTAATTAAGCACACACCCTTTATTTTTGAGTACAGAAATAAAATCCTATATTTTTTACCCAACATTCTAAAGAGACATAAAACTAGGGTTTAGGCAATGTAACAATTATTGTGCCTTTTGTAATGCAGGTTGAAGACAGAGTAACAAGACTCTCGAGTAAACAAGATCAATAGGATCTTTGTCAAGTTTGATTGAGAAATTGGAGATGTAGACATTTGCCAAAAATTTAGAAATGAGTGTATGGAGAAAACACTCTAAAAATACCGATTAATACATTTTTATCGCTAAAAGATCCTTTACACAATAATACAAACATTGTTTTAATCTAATTTTCTTTGTGTGTATTTCAATCATTTGCTTCATTTATAGTAATGCATCTATCCATAACTTAATCATTCATTTATCTATGCAACATCAGGGTTTCTCCGTGTTTTATTGCTACTGTGGCTTGCCACAGTTTGTATGTCCTTGTAATATGCCTAAAATAGGTTAATGATTAGTTATAGGTAAATAATTATAGTCCATTATCACATGTGGTCGTATGAAGAGCTATGACTCATGAACTCTATTTGTATATAATTTTGGGCCTTGTATCATTGTAACATGTCAGGAATTAATTAGTAAAACAACAAAATCTATACTCATTTACTATTAATGGCCAAAAAACAAACTGTAATATAAACATAAAGACCAAGATTTTCATCTAAAGGTGCATCATTTTTATAGTGGTTTGCCTCTTCATGCGATGTAAGCTGTATTATTTGAATATATAATTTCTCATAGATTAGCAGAAAAAAATAGCTTGAATGTAAAATTTGAAGAAACGTCAGGTTGATTCATTTGTTGGTGACCAGTCAGTTGTTGGTGGGTTATTTGTATTTTATTGTTGGGATCATCTTGGGGTTTGTGGATTATTTGTAGTTTATTGATATGGTTGCTGTGAAGCAACCATATCATGCCATTTACGTAAGGTTTGAGGCTATTTAGAACAGGTATAGGAATTTAGAGATAGAATATCATTCTTGAATCTTTGGACAAAGAGCTTTGCTTCTTTTCCTTCAATTTAATGAAGTACTAACAACTCATAGGTTATTGATGAAATTAATACCAAACCTTATCATTGAACAATGAAAATTAATTGTTGGGCCTCTGTTATTCATTACATTGCTTTTGTTGATGATATTTCTAGGCATGGATTATCACTATTATTTCATCAAATGATGGTTAGTTTTCAAGCTTCTGTTCTTGTCATGCTTTTTGGTCGTGGTAGAAATGAAGTGGAAACCTTATAGTATAGCCTACATGCTTTTAGTGTGTACTATTCCGGTGTTCGAGTATTAAGTTATGCTTATTGTTTCCATACATAGATCGTCATATGTATTTTACCAAGTCTCTCGTTCATAAGTCTGTTTTGAAGTGTATAGTCACCACTTGTGATGAACAGATATAACTAACATAACCATGCCAAATGAGGAATATGATGGTGGTTGGAGAATGACAATATAATTTTGTAGGCAAAGGCATTGTCAAAGTTTCATATTTTATATAATTCTCTCTCAGTTGAATCCATTTCACAAAGATATTATGCACATTTGAGGTGGTCTAGATTGTGTACTATATAAAATCAATGTAATTTCAGTTGTAACTTGTAAGGTCTGATGTAAACAATAAATTGCTATGTTATCTATTGTTGATTATGTTTGGAGTGGTGGATAGAGTTGTCTCGATTTTAAAGTTGAACTTGAAACTGGCGAATGCTAGTTTCAACTCTTATTAAAGCATTAAAAAAACAGTCTTGGGATTCATTTCAACACTGTTTATTCCATCTAGGCATGACAAGAGATATTTTTCACACTTGTTGGTTATTCCTATTAGGCAGAATTTTCGGATTCAACTCTCTTAATTTTGTGTTGCATAGGAACACGTTTATAGCACAAAATTAATTTTTCTCTAGCCAAAATTTTCACCCCTAGAATAGACATTACCCATATCCCATCTTAAAGCTGGGCATTATATCCTTTAATAATGGCCAACAATCTTTCTATGAAATTTTTTTTCTTTTAGATCAAGCATTTCCCTAAGCTTCTGGATCTTATCCTTCAATGCTTTTGTGAAGATTGTTTGCAAGCTTGTCTTTACTTTTGTAGTACAGACGGTATACTACAAATTGGAGACACCCTTTCGATGTGAAATACACCAGCACGTGTATGCACGTACAAGCATGGAGTCTAAGGAGAGTTGAGAGAGGTATTCAACAAATCATTTAAGAAGTAAATCTTCTTCCAATGGAAATCTATGTTAGGGTCTCAAAGTTCTTTAAGCAAAGGGGTGTGATTCAAATTGGAGATATTGTGCTTGGCAGTACACTAGACACTCAAAACCCACAAATAATTTGGTTATGCTTCAAGGAGGAAGGGATATGATGCCCTTTGATGAGCCTTGATAGCTTTCATAGACTACATGGTGTGAAAGGTATTGTTTGAGTCTTTTGGAGTCATTGAGGATAAGCATGAAGGAGAATGACATTGTGACCTCGCTTTTCACCCTCCATTCTCACCTCCAAACTATGCATTGAAGTGCCTTTATGGGGATTAAGAGGAACAAAACATGAATCCATTTGATTTGAAGTTCTTGGACCATATAAATGGGGTGTTTTCTTAAAGTTAATAGGAGATGAGGGATGAATAGAATTTTGGATCTATGGGATTCAGTGCCATGTTTGGGAAGGAACTTAGAGCTAATGAAATTGCTAGGGTTTGACATCTAGAATGGTGCTTAACAATGTTGGGGTTACATTAAAGCATGAAGAGTAATTATGACAGCAGTCCAACCTACTTGTTCGAATAATAATTGCTTTGGGTTTCCATTTTGGGAATGCAATGTAATTACAATAAGATTTAAAACCACATGTGACCCAAAATAATCATGTTAAGCTTCTAGTTGGAATGTGTAGATAATTGCGTCGGGCTTTATGCGAGCCCTCTTCATCTTACAAAAGAGTTCAAGGGCTTCATCATAATGCTCATTTTTTGCATATCCTAATCTAGAATAATCCCAAAATATATGTGCTTTGGGCAACTCAACAATGATCAAATATGACTAAATCAACTTTGGGGTGTGTGTCTTGATCAATGGAGCATGTCATGAGGGGTTTGGCCTTGTTCAGAGACAATAATTTTTTTGTGAACAACAACATTTTGGTTTTGTGAAGTTGTAAGGTTGTTTGGCCACCTTAGGGATCGTTGGCTCTAATTGGCAGACTCGGGTCCACTTAATTGTTCAACAAAGGTTGATGTAGTTTAGTGTTGACATTTTTTAGTGCTAGTTAAGGGAATGTCTCATAGGAAGCACATGCCAAGATTAAAGATATGGAGATATGTTATGGGATAAGGGTCTCAACATTCTATCTCAATATCCATATATATTCCTAGTCTATTACGTTGATCTACAACTCTTATACAACATAACACATTTACATACATTCAATTCAACATATTCATCATAACAAAAAATAAAATTACCTACATACCAATGATCCATGTAGAACATAAGAGTCACAATGTAAACAAAAGGGGTCTTTTATTACTCCATTCAAATATAAGAATCTAATACGTAGTTGTACACAACTAGACATGCACTTACCAAATCCAATGCAAGAACTCAGAACTATCTAATGGTATCAATTTCCTTATGACACTTAACAAAATAGAGTCCCCTATGATGGAGGCCTAGGCTTTCACACTTCTAGGAGTAAGATCCTACGTATTCGAACGACTGACCATTTTTGAATCCATAAATCACTCCGGTTGTTGTAAGTCCAAATAGGTAAGCTCTATACTATATAGTGGGGAAAAACTCTCATAGGGTTGTTTTCTTTGCCAACATAGATTCATGCTTAGTTTCTAAATGGTAATTTTCTACCTTTATCTTGTTCAACCCGACCACTTAATCGAGAGGGATTGGCTAGATCTTGGGTGTCGACATTCATCCTGGCCCCAATGTAGTCTCCCTTCAAGCTCTTCTATGGGTTTCTCTCACTGCTACATTAGATTTCATAGTGTGCAGGCAGAAGATATTATGATTATGACTTGTTCTCAGGTACTAGCTTGGTAGAATGTTGAAGGTGAATCAAAGCTTGAAGAACAAGATGAGCGTAGCTTCAAGAAGAAGATATTTGTCTATTCATCAACAGCGAACAATAATATATCAATGATGAAGATTGCTCAAAATATGTATCATACGAATTTTTTGAGTGAATGTGTGCCTCCTTTTTTGCATCATTTGGCTGAATTTAAAGACCATCCTTATGAAGAAATTGGTGTCATAAATGATGATGAAACTTTGAACTTAAATGAAATGGAATGCAATCTCACTTGGCTTGAGAGTGAAAAGCGAGATAGCATGGATGTTGAAGTGGTAGAAGCTAAAAGTGTGCGAAGAAGGGTTACAAATAAGAAGTTACGTCTTTTAGTTTATGAAGTAGGAGAATTTAATTTTTGAAGAAAATGTTAATGAAGCAAGAAGAAATTTCCATGTATGCTATCACTAACTGACACCTATATGACTTACTCCTTCTTTGGGCTTGGAATGACTATTGGGTCTTGATATTGATATTGTATTTTTTTTAAATACCTACAAGGTGGCAATTGTGGCGTCTTTCACTCTCTTCCCATCACTATTGCCACATCCAAGGAAAATACCTCTTTCCACCTCAAGATTGTCCAAGATGTCTCTTGCGGCCACGTTCAAATTATTAAAACTCCCCATAGCAACCCGTCGGAGCTAATACCTCATCCAGATGGGGTCTTGCCACCTTTAGAGCGTCTCTCTTGCCACCTTTGAAGCGTCACTCTTGCCACGTCTGAAATGTGGTCTTGCCACCCAGCGTCTCTCTTGCCCGCGTGCAGAGCGTCTCGCACCCGCGTTTTGCAGCGTCTCACTTATACGTTTGAAGCGTCCCGGTCTTGCCCGCGTTTATGCGTCTCTCTCTTGCCGCGTTGCAATGTCTCTCTTGCCACGGTTGACAGCCGGTCTTGCCACGTTTGTAATGTCTCTCTTGCCACGTTTGTAACGTCTTTCTTGCCACGTTTGAAATGTCTGTCTTTCCACGTTTGAAACGTCTGTCTTTCCATGTTTGAAACGTCCCGTTTGCCATGTTTGACACGTTGGTATTGCCACTTCTCTTGCCACATTTGAAACATCGGTCTTGCCACGTTTGTAATGTCTCTCTTGCCACGTTTGCAATGCCTCTCTTGCCACGTTTGAAACGTCGGTCTTGCCACGTTTGCAACATCTCTCTTGCCACGTTTGCAACGTCGCTCTTGCCACGTTTGAAACGTCGCAATATAGACGAAAACTAGGTCGTCGGAAAAACGACGTCATGTGAAACGACGTTTGAGAAGGTTCGAGGTTTGTCGGTCTTCCGACAATAGAAAGTGGCAATTGCGTCGAACGCGCCGTCGGAATTTGACCCAAATGCAGTAGTGTTTGTGTCTTCGCTCATGCGACGAACTCTACGACAACCGTTAACCAAGTCAATACTGACTTTGTCAAATAGTTGGGTGACTTTGAAAAATGCAACGGTAATTTTTGTATCATCACCCATGCGATGAAAGATAGAGGTTGTCGCCTAGGTGATGAACTCGGGATGATTAAAAAAAAAAAAGATAAATTTAAATCTTTATCTTCATTTTTGCGATGAAAAGCTACTTTCGTTGCAAGTAGTTCGTCGCAAATTTTTCAATATGTAGTAGTGATTCTCTAAAATATGTGGCTAATACTTCTTATGGGAAAAAAGAATGAAAAATCAACCCACACTTACTATGCACAAGCTTACGTTTCCGGCAAAAGAAAATGCAATAATCAATCACGTGGATATGCAGCAAGGAAGCATGATATCAAAGACCATGACATAGGTGTTGATATCAATAAGGATTCAAAGTACGTTTTGAATCCAATTTCAGACAACATATACAATAGAAAAAGTAGATGAGAACTTGAAACTCAATCTTAAGTGAGCTAAGTCTCATGGTGGGTTCATATGTATCTTCCTTATCGGGAGTATATAAAACAACCATGAAGATCGTTGGAGCAAGTCGATGAGTTTTCCAAGTTCTAGATCGTACTATAGCCATACCAAAATCAGGAAATAAATGTCATTTACATGACCAAGTTAATGGAGGAGTTGAATAAGGTAATGTGTGGTTTGCTTATCCTTTATGCCCCAGAAACATGGTTTCCAAGGGGTAAATATGAGAATGAAACCTAGGGATAAAGTTTCTTTTGTACATCTTAGTGGGGATGGAAAAGGAATGATTGTAAACTTGACAAAAGTATTTTATGATTCTACAAAAGGAAATATCCTTCTTAATGGGGTGTCTTTGGTGGAGAGATCACATAGAGATTTACATGAAAATCTACGTGAAAATTGAAAGACAGGATCAGTTTCATTGAGATTGAAAATGATGCAAGAATGGCCATGCCTATAAGTTTGTATCAAATTTTCCAAAAGAGTACAATACACTTTTTGGAGAGCATGGTATGAGGTTATTCGAAGGTCAAAAGTGAAAAATTGCAATAGCAATGGCATTACTAATAGGTCATGAATCCTCATGTACTTCTTTTGGAAGAAGCTACAAGTGCATTACATGTAGAGGTTGAACTTTTAGATGAAGCTACAAGTGCATTACATG
>SNQJ01S0192434.1:0-17869 GCA_010110895.2 Picea sitchensis
TCAAGAAGCTTCATTAATGCACATATTTTTTATTGCTCAGTGGCAGGCCAAATCGCAATCATTGTGGAAAATAGCCTCAACTATATTTTGTAACCCATATTATTTGAATATAGAATAATTTTGGTTTATTTTTTAATAGTATTTTCCAATTTTTGGTATTTGTTTTAATTTTATTTTGTACCTTCTTCCCCTGTGTCATTAAACATGGACGAAAATCTTTTCTTTCTACTACCCACTAATTCAATCTAAATAAAGCCTGCTCTGTTCTTTCTTTACATTTTACATTTAACAATAATTTTTCATAAGGTATACTTATGTGACGCTGACCCTATATTTAAAGAAATAAATTGGAGGACCCGTCCTTCTTCCATTATTCGGGTCCCATAAATAGAATGAATTAATGAGTTACAACAAGGCAGCTCAAGTGTTGACACAATGTTCCTGTTCAATATGATGGATATATTGCAGATTCTTCTATTTCATAATATCCGTGCATATATACTAATATCATTATTATTGGAATAAATACAAAAAACTTCCTCTTCGACAAAGCTTAGGCAATTATGTTTGGGTTTGTGGTATTAAAAAACTATGTTCCCTTTTTGGTCATATACATCTTGTATCCAAAGAACTTCAGTAGCCTGCTATTTGTGCTTTAACTACTCGTAACTCACCAGGGGTTCAAAAAGCTTGGCATTAATAAAGGAATGACTGAAGTTGTCTTAATTACTTAAGTCACACCAAATTTTGATTACATTTAATTTAATTTAGATATTGATGTTTATGGAGAGCGGTGTTTGCTCATGTCATTGCAAGGAATACAAGATGAATAGATGATAAGGAGTTTATCTCGTTGAGAACACAATGCAAATTCATGTTTCTTTGTGTGCTATGTACATCTTGCAGTCAAAATTTTCGTGGTTTCAACGAAATTTGCGAACCAAAGAGCATCCTGCAAATTGGGAGATCATTTGCATTTGAAACATAAACAATCCATTAATCTATATTAGTATGAATACTATTCAGATAAATATGAAAACTTTCTCCATTAATACATACTAGTATGAATACTATTGAAATAGATATCAAACCTTTCTCTTGGCCAATACTTAGCCAACTATCTGGCCACTAGGCCCTGGGTTCGTAGTACCCAACACCTATGTCCCCTGTTCCGTCATATACATCTTGCAGCCAAAGAACTTCGGTGATCTACAATTTATGTTTTTACTAGTCCTTTTTCCCTTGTCTTCTTCCTATGTATTATCGCTTTCTAGTTATATACTTAGTTGCGTTTCTATGATCGCGGGTTCCAACATTGGCGTGTTGACATATATTCATCTCCATATATATCCTCACATGGTGAATTGGAATGCATGTTGTTCCTTTTCATACTTAGTGAATTTTATGCCCGCGGTTTCCCAGTTGGGGCAATTGAACTCTGCTACTTTTTGTTCCGTCATATACATCTACCACTCAATTTTCGTTATCAACAATTGCACTGCGAACTCCTCTGTCCTTTTTCCATTTTTTTCTTCCCGTGTATTATGGGACTATAAAGTATGAACATGATATTTTATAGATCATGTACAGATTCTGCATTCCATACCTAGCGACATTTTGGATCGCAGGTTCTCGGGCGGGCGGGCTCAAAATTGGGCCTCCATTGTTCTGTGCCCTACAAATAGCACCCAGAATTTTGTGATATACAAATTGACAAGTGGACATGTGGACTGGTTGACTCAACATTTCACTTCTATTGTTTCGTGTCCTCCAAACAATGCTCCCAGTTTCGCGATATACAAATTGACACACGGAATGCAGGGCTGGCGGGGTGGAGATTGTCATTGTTTACAGATGTTAATCCCTATGAAGTATCTAACGGTATCTAAAAAAATATTTTCAATACTAAATTAGCTCTTAATAGTAACAACTGGACACAGAGGTAGGAAACAGTTGGCATCGCACCCTCCGCAATATACAAATTCACTACCAGATTCCGACATGTTCGCTCTTCCGTGTTACAGATTATGCATTCAAATGTTCAGAGTGATACAATTTGAACGTTGGGGCCTCGTTTCTTCTGTGAACACCTTGTCATCTTGTTTTGAATCCTCTTATTGTTGGGTTCACGAAATGTGCAACTCCAGCATTGGCGGGTTGACATATCTTTATCTTCATCTATATAATCACACGACGAATCTGACCGACCTCTCTTGCTTTCCATACTTGACCAATTTATGGCCACAGTTGTCGGGTTAGCGCCAATTTCATCTCCATCTATATCCTCACATGGCGAATTGGACCGCCTGCTATTCCTTTTCATACTTAGTGAATTTTATGCCCATGGTTGTCGAGTTGGTGCAATTGAACTCTGTTTCTTTCTGTTCAGTTATATACATCTTCCACTCAAAATTTTCATGATCTACAATTCCATTGCGACCTAATCTGTCCTTTTTCCCTTTTTTTATTCCCATGTATTATGGGACTATAAAGTATGGACATGATATTTTATAGAGCATGTACGGATTCTGCATTCCATACCTAGCGACATTTTGGATCGTGGGTTCTCGAGCGGACAAGCTCAAAATTGGGCCTCCATTGTTCCATGCCCTACAAATAGCACCCAGAATTCTGCGATATACAAATTGACAAGTGGACCTGCGGACTGGCTGACTCAACATTGCACTTCTATTGTTTCGTGTCCTCCAAACAATGCTCCCAGTTCTACGATATACAAATTGACACACGGAATGTAGGGCTGACGAGGTGGAGATTTCCATTGTTTATAGATGCTAATCCCTATGAAGTATCTAATAGTATCTAAAAAATTATTTTCAACACTAAATTAGCTCTTAGTAGTGACAACTGGAAACAGAGGTACAAAACAGTTGGCATTGAACCCTACGCAATATACAAATTGACTACGGGATTTCAACATCGTTCACTCTTCCATGTTACAGATTATGCATTCAAATGTTCGGAGCGATATAATTTGAACGTCGGGGCCTCGCGTCTTCTGTAGACACCTTGTCAGCCTGTTTTGGGTCCTCCTATTGTCGGGTTCACGAAATGTGCAACTCTTGTATACTCTTTCGAGTTGGTATCAAGCTTCATTGTACCACGGTTCACAAATGTTTCAAAGTATCTGTCACTTCCTCAGTTGGCATCCGACCCTCTGCAATATACAAATTTACTACCAGGTTCACATCTTGTACTCAAAATTTCTGTGATCTACAATTCCACCACGGACTCCTTTGTCCTTTTTCCCTTTTCTTCTTCCCCCGTATTATGGTTCTCTGGTTATATAATTAGTCACCTTTTTATGATCATGGGTTCCAACGTTGGCCAGATGAAATCTTTATCTCCATATATATAATCACACAATGTATCCGACCGACTTCTATTGCTTTCCATAGTTAGCCAATTTTATGGCCGCGGTTGCCGGGTTGGCAGTTTCGAACTTTGCTTCTTCTTGTTTCGTGATGTACATATTTCACTCAAAACTTCCCTGATCTACAATTTTACCGTGGACTCCTAGAACTCGCAAGCTTCCCTCTACCATCGTTCACAAATGTCCTTCCTAATATACATTGGTTATGCTCTTACTAGTGACTCTTACAAGTGATAACTGCACACAGTGATACGAAACAGTTCGCATCCAGCCCTTCGCAATATAGAAATTGACTACCGGGTTCTGACATCATCCCCTCTTTTGTGTTATATATTATGCATTCAAATGTTTCGAACGATACAATTTGACCGTCAGGGCCTCACGTCTTCTAGGGAGACCTTGCCACCCTATTTTGGATCCTCGTGTTCAGGTGTTCACAAAATCTCCAATTCTTAGTCAGTGTTTCGGGTTGGCGCATTCAAACTCTGCTGCTTCTTGTTCCATGATCTATATATTTCACTCAAAATTTTTGTGATTTACAATTCCACCGCAGACGCATTGGTCCTTTTTCCCTTTTCTTCTTTCGTTGTATTATCGCTTTTTGGTTATATAATTAGTCTCCTTTCTATGATCGCGGGTTCCAGCATTGGCGGGTTGACATATCTTTATCTCCATCTATATAATCACACGACAAATACGACCGACCATTGTTACTTTCCATACTTGGCCAATTTTATGGCCACGGTTGACGGATTGGCGATTTCGAAATTTGCTTTTTGTTGCATCGTCTACATCTTGCACTCAAAACTTCTGTGATCTACAATTCCAGCACAAGCTCGTCGAACTCGCAAGCTTCACTCTACCACGACTCACAAATGTTTCAAAGTATCTCTCTCTTCTTTCCATCCTACTAACTTCCTGTCCTTCTTGATACACATTAGTTATGCTCTTACTAGTCATATACAAATTACCCTCTGGGTTGTCCTACCATACCCTATTCGCTGTTACGTGTATTGCACTCAAAAAATTTTGAAACATACAATTTGACCCTCACGCCCTCACCTTCAACGGTTATACCTTGCAACCCTATTTTGTAGTTCTTTTTCCCATGCCCGCGACCTCAGTACTTTCTTACTATGAAATTAGAAACCTTTCATGCTAACAGCTGACCATGCAGGAATTGTCAACATTGACATTAAAGGGTGAAACGCTCAAGGAGATCTCCCATTATTATGCATTAAACCAAGATGTGTGGAGAGTTATTTTCTCCCTTCCTATTGTTCATCTTGAACACGCGTCATCGTGTTGGCCCGCTCAAGAAATCTACAATGCTTAATCGCTCATTACAATATCCACCATGTTCGCACTTCTATGAGGTATTGTGTCCACTCTTTTTCGTATGATATCTTTCCCGCACGATGGAAGAATGATGACTATTGATCAACTTTCATTTGTTGGCCTTGAATTGACCATCAACCCCATGACCTCCCTAACCGGGTCTTATATGCAGTCGGTATCACCCCTACCACAGGTCAATTATGTGGCATTGTCTCCCATGACTTCAACTTCTGATGACTTGGATCTGGTAGTTGGCATGGTGATCTCTTCGGTAGGGATTTTGGAGCCGTATCTCCTTACCCATGACAAGACCCTCAACATGTGCCCCTTCCAGAGCATTCTTCTTCCATCCAGTGAAGATCTCTTGGAAGCCATGATCGAGTTTTTCCCATTGACATGGTGTTCTTCCAGAGCATTATCCTCTTGGAAGCCATGATCAAGAAGAGTCCATGAGCATAGTTTTCATCTATGTAGGAAGCTCGTTAAAAAATGAAATAGAAGTCACAGGCATAGTTTCTCTTTTATGTGGCAAGATCGTTAAACAATGAAATGAAGGCTATGAGCATAGTTTCCTCTCTGTAGCAAGCTCATTAAAAAATGAAACAGAACTCTGGGGATTGAACCCGGAGCCCTGAGCATAGTTCTTTTCTTGTGTCTATCTCGTTAAAAAATGAAACAGAACTCTGGGGATTGAACCTGGAGCCCTAAGCATAGTTCTTTTCTTGTGTCAAGCTCGTTAAAAAATGAAACATTCACCTCTCCTGTCATATTGAGTCTTTCGCCAGATCTCGTAGATGTCGAGTCAAGTCTTTCGTTAGGTCTCATATTTGAACCTTCATTTCATCCACCTGTATCCTTTTTCTCCATCTAGTACCGAAATTGGTGACAACCTCAAAGTCGATAAATGAATTGAAGCTTGGGGGGGCATGTCTCCATCCTTTGATGATCATTCTGGAGTAATGCCACTAGCTTTTCATGATGGGGGCATATCGAGCTTAGTCTTTGTTCTTTCGTGCCCTCGCAAATACATGAGAATGTAACCGGGTAAACTTTTATCTCTTTTTCGGACTCGCATGGCTATAGGAAAAAGGGACCCCCTGGAGTCTCCTTTAAGCTCTTTTCAGACTCTCTAAACGTGAAAAGATTGTCGAGTGATATTACTTCCTTTCCCACTCATTAAAAGGTTTGAAAAGGCGTCTTTCGAGTGATAATTTATCTCTTTTTTGGCCTCGCAAGACTAATCTTATGAAAAAGGACAACATTGGAGTCGTCTTTACATCATTTTCAAACTCTCGAAATATGAAAACCATCGAGTTTGCATTATCTGGACTCGTTAAACATTCATACACTTAAGGACTCATATGAGATCGAACCCTTACTTATTCTAGTTTGCTAAATAAAGGAAGAAGGACTTACCAAAGGTGAGTTATATCGAGCATGTGTTACCCTCCTCAAGCTCGTTAAACCGAAAAGAGGTACTCATCTATCTGGATGGGGGGAAAATTGAAAGAAACAAGCCAAGAAGTTTGAGAACACTACCAAGTAACTCTTATGGTCGCCCTTGAACATGTCACTTTGTCTTTGCACGCAATTTGATCAGTTGAACCTCTGCATTGAGCCAATCCTTTGAGTTTCCTTACTCTTTTGGGTCACCCGACGTAAGTCACAGCATCCATTGCATTATCAAGTGTTGTTCCATGTCAAGTTTCTGTTGTTGTGCCTCAGTGTTCAAGGGAAGTATCCACCTTGAGAGTCAGCCATCACAAATAGTTGATGGGGGATACATCAAGGCCCTCCTTCGATGATTATATTCATGTCGACTTCAGCACATTATCCAGGAACTAGACTTAGAAACCAGTAGTACTTTGGGACCTGCATGCCTCAATGGTTGGCCTCCTCACATCTGACAGTAGGTTTAGATCATTGACCTCTGATTGGATGATTCCACGGATTTTCAAATTCATCTCATCCATTCACATTCATTGGAATGTACTAGAGTACCTTGGGAATCATTGACATCAATGGTGATCTCCCTCGCACTTGTTAACGATTTACCTCATTGACTGGTAATCAAGTGGTTTCTTCCATGTTCAACATCAGGACATTTATTCACATGGTTAGATTCGTACTACATCAGGATCGGTAAGAAGACCCTAGGTTGAGTCACTCACTCTGATACATACTTTCCCTAGGTTGCGAAGGAGTTTTCTCTTGAACTATGACACATATACTGTTACATAGATCCACTTTGTATTGGTCATGGCTATGTCTTTTCATCTTGTAGATCCACTGTGTACTCTTCGTGGCTACGATCATTTCAAGTCATAGGCATATAGATCCACATTGTATCATTGGTGGCTATACATTTTTTGTCAATATAATTATGGATCCGCAGTGTATTTTATGGCGGCCATACCTAAAAGTCTTTATTACTCAAGCATAGGTATGCCTGCCTTAGGTTTGAAACATGTCATAATATTTGTTTGATGGTTGTGTGCATCTTTTTCCAGGTTCCTCTGCGTCCATACACTTTCTCAAAAATTTCTACAAATTACTTCAATCATCATCGTCTTCTGACTTCACACTTTGGGGGGCAATCTGTTACACCTCAAAATTACTCACTTCGATAGTGTCGCAAGTGTCATCATTACGAGTGTTGTAAGTGTCACATATTGTCTGCAAGTGTTTCATATTGACTACAAGTGTCACAAGTATTGCAAACATCATATTGCCACCTTGCCTATGTCATGCCTCTAACAACATCACAAAGACATTTAAGACGCCTCAAAATCTAGTTTGGAAGAAGAGAAATCAGTTGACAGGGAGTACAAACCTTTTTCCACTAAAAGAACCACTAAAAAATGGGTTTTGGAGAGGAGCACTCCCCTAACCACTATCAAGGAGTGCTATCACTCCCTAGGCCTCTTTGGGGGAGAGTTTGAGTGCTCTGTGCACCCTTATGGGGGAGCACTCCCCTTTTCTGAGCATTTTATGGGTTTGTTGAGGTAAATTATGGAAGAATCCCTCAAATCTTGAAGGTGGTTAGATTCAAATAGATGGTCAAGGCATGATCTTAGGGAAGATCCTCAACTGAAGGAGAGGAATCCTCAACTTATCCCAAATATCTCTCAAGTAGTTAGACCTCTCCAAGGTTATATAATGAGGCTTTCTCATGGTGAAAGGGTACATGTACATGAAAATATTGGAGGTATGAAACCTATGATCTCATAGGCAACATAAAGAGGAATGACAAGAGGTTGATACCAAACTTATGATCCTATAAGTGGCATTGATATTGGAGCATGATCAGTGTAGGTTTCTTGAGCAAAGGGGTTGGACAAGGAGAACTGGAAGAGGTTGTTGCACCTCCATCAAAGGACTGTAAATATTTTTTGTTCTCTTTAATATATTAATGCTTGGCCTGTTTCCTTCGAATTTATGTTTCCACATGAGTTTGTCTTTAGTAGATAGATCTATTATTGAGATAACCTAAATAGGATAGGAAGTTCTTTGTACCTTTGTTTGTTCTACAGGACCTATAGAGGAGCTTGGGATTGAAGCTCAACTTGGATTTTGCGAGCACCAACACCATTTAAAAAGGTACACTTTTCTTCTTCCTCTTCATTCATTAGCTTAATTATATCTAAAGGGATGTCAGTGTCCATAATGGAATTTTATGTCTTAGAGTTAAGGGTCTATCTCTCAAGAGGAAATATACCTGTCTGCAGGGAGATTCTCCTACAACATAAATCCCCCCCCTTCTTTCTCATATATCCTTTGCAACGTAATCTCAATGTATTTCAGCTTCTGATCTTCATGGCTTTTTCATTTATCCTTTTTAAATTGTCAACAAAATGGAATGCAACAGATCAAGGTCTATCTTGATTGAAAGGAACCCAATTATCCTTAATAAGAGCGATGAACAACTCATATTTCAGCCGAGTCCTGTTGAATTTGAATAGGATTTCCATCTTTGGAGGACCCTGTCTAATTTCTAGGAAAATCAAAAAGTGGTCAAAAATTCCCCCACTACCAATCCATTGTTTCATAACCATATGTCACTATGTCAAAGAGTCAGCTACCAGGAAACAGTCCAATATTTTAACTACTTGGTCCTCCCCCACCCTGTTGTTCCTCCAAGTGGGTTCTACATCAGTGAGTTTGCATTCAGAAAAATTTTGTATGAAAAAACCAGCAAGGGGATCTGCTCTTGCATGAGGACACCAAAATTTTGATTGGCCTAGAGAAAAATTTAAGTCTCCTCCTATAATGATCAAGTTTTTCTTCATAAATTTCTTGTTTAGAATATTATTATAGAAAGGAACTCTATCCTGGTATGCACCATAGATATGAAAATTTTAAACACTTCTCCTAATCCCGGAACTATGAGGGTTAAACCTAGGCCTGACTCCAAACCCCAACAATTGGTTGCCTTCACAGTTTGAGAGTTCCAACCCATAGTTAGTCCTCCTGATCTACCTTTAACATCCAGTGTTATAAACTTCCATCCTAAGAGCAAACTCTCCAAGCAATATTTTACTTCCTCCCCTTCCCCCAAGGTCTCCAGCAATAAAAATACATCAGGGTGTTCACAACCGACCACCCTTTTTAATGTTGGTATTTTTAGGGGACCAATAATACCCCTACAATTGAAAGACATACACTTCATTTTGAACCCTTCCTTTGGGCCCGCACTACTCTAAGAGATCGTTTAATAGACTGTTTTTTACCTACCAAAATGTCACTCTTGGCCTTTGATTGAGCTTTTGAAATCAAGGATTTCCTCCCCCTCCCTTCTCTATCATGTGACCCAATAAAATCCTTACCTGAACCACCCGAAGATACAGGTTTCTTTTGGGACCGGAAGAAGTGTCTAGAGGATGAGATTTCTGAAGACGAGGAGAAGGAATCTTCCACAATATGACATAAACTCCTAGAGCTCGAACTCTCCACCAGTAGTTCACCAGGAGAAGGGAGATCCACCGGTCTTACCAAATTATGAGAGGACCTTGTAGAGATGGACAAATTTATGATAACCTATAACCACTCATTTCCTGCTAAATTAAAATTATTTATTAAAACAGTAAAGGGAGGAGTAGGAGGCCTAGGGTTACCCAAGAGCAAGCCCATCGAGAAATTTGGGGCAGACTTTACTAATCTTAATCCTTCATCCAAGTCTTTTAGGCTAGTATCTTGAGTTGTCGCCTCTGTAGGAATCCCCTTTTGGGAGTCAATGTTCAACTGAGCTTCTTCCAATCTTGGTCCCGAGCTAATATGTTCCCCCTCACATACAATCGGTGTTTCCCCTTTTCTTTCCTCTTGACTAGTCTCTCTTTCCATATCTATCTTATTCACCCTACCTCTGGTTCTCAGCAGTAACTTGCAGTCTATTACCAAGTGCCCGTATTGATGGCATCTTTGACACCAAAAGGGAAATTTCTCATAGTCCAACTTCTAGGTATGGGATTAATTACCCCATTTCAGATAGACTTCTTCACCCAAACCTTCTCCGACATTCAAGAAGACTAGAATCCTATCCACTTTCCTTTGTTTTGTTTCCTCAAAAGTCATGTCTGCTTCCAAGAACTCCCCTAAGAAATTCCCAATAGATTTGAAGTGCTCCAGTGACCAGAATTACAATGACAGAGCTGGAAAGCAAACCCAAGCTGGAATTTTGTCCATCCTTTCTTTGCTTGTATCGAAAAGAGGTTTCTAATGCTTCAAAAGTAGGGGGGAGTTATTAACACTCCAATTCTTACACAACACCCACTTAGCATGTTCCAGATGCAGAAATTTGAAGGAAAACAAGTTCCTTGTCAATTCTTTAATATCCGGAACATAACTGAGGTGTTCCTTCCAGGAAAACTGCGCCCAATCAACTATTGTTTTTAGGGAAAAATATCTACCACTTTCTCTGCAAATGAGGGTTTTATTTTCCATCTGAATTACTTAGTTAAAACCCACGTCTTCTCCAAGAACAAGACTCCCTAAATTACCTTTGGATTTTAAGCTTCTTCGTTTCTAGCTCTGCTAACCACCCAACTTGTGCCCTTGGCCACTCACCATTGTACCTTCATCATATCCAAGAGATTTTGAAGCCCTAAGAGTTGGACCACTATTCTCCTTCTTCCCACTACATCCTCGATGTTCCTTTGCATCAATAAAGGCATATATGAATCCTGAAATCAAAAATTGTGGATATTGCACATGCGGCCTGGATGGGGGCCAGGAAGAAAATCCGACTAGCATCCCTACTTCTGTCTCCACCTATGGGATACAAAACTCCCCTTCAGACCTGCTTGTGTTCACAAAACCATCCTAAGGAATTGAGAGTGTGGAGAGGAGAGAACCATATTCTGTCATAGTAATCCAATCTTCTAAAACATCCACTTGAGTTGTTTGTGGAGAGACAAACCCTAACCGTGGATGGATTGGCCCTATTGAACATAATCCAGAGAAATCCCCTGATTCAACCACAATGTCACCCTCAATCATGATAAGAGGTAAGGAAGAAAGTGAAGTGGTATTACCTGGAAAACCTTATTCCCCACCCTCCATAACCGGATACTGGTAACTCAGAATCCATGTCTTTCCTAGCCCAACAGACCACCCCTCGCAACCTCCATATGTCACCGCCCAGTTATCAATTTCTTCCAAGTGGTCAGAGGAATAATCCACGTGGTCATATGTCTCCATTTTGGCACCGCTGCAAACTTACCCTTTCATTAAATAACTCGACCATCAGTTCCACTCCTCCACAAACTATGATCGCCTACCTGTGAGAACCCTAGTTGCAGACCTAACCCTAGCCACAGACCCATCTCTATCATCCCCCCCATTGATAATTTTATTTATTTATTATCTCCACATATGTTATGTGTTGAGATGATTATCATATTCATGATGTTATGCAGTCATATGAACACATGTGGTATTTAACATGTGATTACATTGTATTATATAATGATGAGATATTCTTTTTTATGGTGTTATTTCATGATATGATGGAAAGTTCTTTGATGATGATATTTCATGATGAGATTTTATTATTATGACATTTGTTAGCATGTGGTTTCTTACTATTCATGATGTTGTATGATAATGATGTTGTGATGATGTTGTATTTTCATGATAACGTGCAATAGTTAGCATGTGGTTCTTTCTATGCATAATGAGATGATGATGTTATGATTATAACTAATGTTTTCGTTGAATGATGTGATGTGGTGATTGATAGGAAATACACCCATGGGCTAGAGGGATGATTCACTTAATGATATCATGGGAACCCATACTACGAAGGAGAACCTCTATAAGTATCATCTTATGGGCTAAGGACAAACTCAATCAATAAATTTATGTCAGTAGTTCTTTTACCTTGCCTAATGCATGGTGGAACATAGTAACATCTTAAGGAGTCTAGAGTGTTTCTCTTGGAGTTTTAATGTCAAAGGTTCAGAAGAATGGTTGGATTTATACTCGCCAATGGAGTTGTTTGAAGAAATGAAGTCTAAAGGGAGGAAACTAGACCACATTACCTTTATTGGTATTTTATCTGAATGTAGCCAAGAGAGCCTAGTGAACAAAGGTCGTGAGTAATTTCACTCTATGAGTCGATATTATAGCATGTTGGCACAACAGTGCACCCAGGGTTCAACGCTACAACAGTGCACCAACAAAACCCTAACTACCAGCCCTTTCGGCAACACCTGCGAAGTGAATGAAGTCTCACTAGAGGTAGAGGCAGGGGTGGTTGCAGGACTCAAGTGTCTGCAACCTTGGTTGGGAGTCAGATCTGTGATTATATAGCTTAAAAGAGCACTTGGCACCAATCATCCATCAATATTCAATCCTTATTATACTTCGCAGATAGCACAAAGGATCGCACATTTACTTAGATATAAGGTATTTCAGCACCTAACAACAATGGAACAGATCAGATCCAGTGGATCAACACTAAGTATCTTCATACATGTCATATCTAACATTCCAAAAATATCTAAGAAGCACTAAGCATAAGTAGATCTATCTAAATATATCCAAGCACTTTGCAAAAGAAGGGATAACACATCAAGTCAAAGAACAAAGCATAACACACAGATTTATGTGGTTCACCCCCTCCTTGGGGCTATGTCCACCAACTCTTCTTCTTTATTATCATCTTCAATCAGTTTTAGGCACAAAGCCACCAAAAACCCTTCCTCGCATAGGACAAAAGTTATGCACAGCTCGCTAGATCCTTATTCCTTGCGCTTACAACACAAATCCTTCTATAACCTCTACAACAACTTACACTTAGCTCTGTAAGCCTTCTACAGTCATGCACAGAGCACTTACATAATATATTAGCACTTAGCTTACATCACATAGATACAATAATCCTCTACTAGATGCCTAGATGTTTATTTATACATTACAAAAGTGGGTAAACCCACGGGCCGACATCCCTTTCCCATTACATTGTCCCAAAACCCAAAAGGGGGGCCCAAAAGTGGGCCAAGATACCATGATCTTTGCTTTGTCTGGTGCTCCATCTTCGACAAGCTGTCAAAGTCCCAAAAATGGTCAAACATGACCAAATAACTTCAAAACTTGGTGAAGGGCCAACATGCCCCCAACACTCACCTGTGACTCGTCCCGAGTCACTCTGGTCTAATCAATTCAGCCTCAAATACCTTGATCTTGGCTCGAGCTATCTCGAATTGCTTTAGTGTGACTTCCTCTTGCTCAGTGAAATCCTGTATGAGTGCATCACTAACTAGTCCATATAAGCATTGTTCTACTGCACTCACAACATGTTCAATTTCTACTCGGTTTTCAACTTCAGTGAACAGTTGGCATGCCTTTTCTTGCACTTGTTGAAGTCATTGAGAGACTTCTATTACTTTACTCTGAAGCGTGTGTACCTATTGTTGGGTTGTGTGTTTCTCTGGAAACCTCTTCATTCTTTAAACTAGTGACAAGGCCTTTAGTTGTGCTTTTAACGTGTCTATATGTTGCTTTGCGTGTTGGAGCTGCAACTCTAACACCTATAATTCTATATTTTTCGTGAGGTTCTCATATGTCTGAGCGCTTCTAGAGCTCAGCTACTTGTATTCCAAGGAAAAGTCTTTTAATCGGTCAACTGCGCTGGGGGCAGTTGGCTCTCTTAGATCTCTTATTTCTTGAGGAGTCTTGGGCACAGTGTGAAGTTCCAGGTCTGCGATGCACTACTGGATCACTCCTTCCAATTGTGCCACCTGCTATGGAACTCATTCTTTTATCTGGACTTCGATGACTGTCACAGAGCAAAGTGCTCTGTGAACCCGTTCCTGTACTTTGAGTTTCTCTGTGAGCAACTGTTCCTTTTCTTGTTGTAGCGCTTCTTTCTCTTCCTCCCACTTTGCTTGAAGAGCTAGTTTTTCTCGTTATGAATTATTGCGTTGTTCTAGAAGATCTTCCTATGCTTGCGCCAAAGCCTAGGTGGCTTGTATTGTCTCTTCCTGAGCTCGTTGAAGGAGAGCTTCAACTTTATCGGTGATCTGGTGCAATTGGGTTGGCTCAACTCCTGGTTCTTCTGTTCCACTTATCGAGGGCGCAATAGAAACTGTGCGGCTGGACTAAATAAGAAACTTAGAAATGGTCTACTTGAAAAGGGTATGAGGCATCATTAACTCGTTTTTTTTCCATTATGGTGCGGTCTAACGGTCCAGTGGTGAACCATCAGTTCTTTCTGACCTGTTCGAAGCGGTAGTTGAACGGTTATATCGGCTTCCAACGGCTATATTGCTTCACCTCAGTGAAGTGGCCTATGTCGTTGGTCTGCTATCTCGGTGAAGTTCAATTTTTGCAAGTTTTCCATCTGTGAGGTTCCCTCTGGAATCTTTTGTAGCCTGTCGATCTTAGCTCTCTTTTTACTTAGCTTCCTAGCCTTCTTTCCAGTGAGCTTTGTCTCGGTGATTCTCTTCCCATTCTGATTCTTATTTTCCTTAGACATAGTCACTTCGTGCTGTTGAGATTCTCTCCTAAGACTTAGGGGTAATACTTCTTCTCTATCTAAGACAGATACTTCAATCTTTTGTGAGTCCTCTAATTCTCTTGCATCTTTGACATCTAGGCTTCTGGTGTCAAATAGCTTCGATTTGTTCTCCTGTTCTTCAATCAACTGCACGATCCTTCTAGTCATGAAATCTGTTAACTCTTGTCTCTATTGTTATAAAACCTTTTCTTCTTCCTTATTTCTAGATTGATCTCTTTCAATCCAAGGTTTTCCAAGTAAAATAGTAAACAGGGCGTTGTCCTCATTAAATTTGATAATCTCAAAATGTTCCTCTGTCGAAGTTCCATTAGCATTCATAGATATCTGAGTGAGCCTTCCACATAGGTTCACTAGTTTTCCTCTTAATATCCCTATTCCTCTTAATGAAGGGATCATAGAAGGCCTTCTTATAGCTTCCCAAGTTCTCTCTAGCATAATGTTCACTTGTGTCTCTTCATCAAGAACACAGTCAATGTCGAAGTCTCCTATTCTTACTTCGATGCATTCTTTTTCTTTAAAGATCTCTGATAACCTAATATGTCAGTGATCATTCAAGGTGTCTTTCATCTGTAGTAATAACTTCTCAAATTCTTTCTGGGGTTCTTCTATTTCTGGAGTTGCCTTAGGGTTTTCTTCATTCATATTCATTCTTTCAAGCTTAGCAATCATTCTAGAATAGTCCAATACTTCATGGTCTATAGATTTTCAACAAAGACAATTAGGTCTTCCATCAAGGCATTCCTTAGCAAGATGTCACGGTTTCCTGCAACTGTAATATAGGGTTAATCCTCTATTCCTTTTAAATGATCCCCAACCTCTTTTGTACTGTGTACTAGGATCATGGTAGCTAGCCTGCAAAAAATTCTTTCTAGGATCCTGCATCCATTTGTTAGTCCAAACATTCTTTCTATGCATAGGTATAACATATCTATCATTGTACTTATCAAATCTATTCATATAAAACTTTCTTTCATCTAGAAGAGCCCTAGTTTTCAAGCTAGGACAGAATCTATCAAACATACCTAGATCCATATTCTAGAAACAAAAAAATTCACTTATTTTACTTTTGCAGAGCACAAAGCTTCTAGATCTAATTTTTTTTTACTATTCTTACCTTTATCAGAGCACAAAGTTTACATATCTTACCTCTTTTCTTCAGAAACTTCCACTTTTACCTTTATTAGAGCACAAAGCGTTTAGATCTCGCTTCTTTTCTTCAGATCTGGCCTTCTTTATTTAGCACAGAGATTTTCAGATCAAGTGGAATACTGCGCACTAGGGAACAGATCCACACACAGAGCTTCCATAATTTTAGGATGAATATTTGCACAAAGCTTCCTCTTCCTCAGTTCCCAGCAATCACAGTTTCAGGTCCCGACAAAGAAACCATTTGTTGGCATAGGGGCAGACCCAGGGTTCAACGCTACAACAACGCACCAACAAAACCCTAACTACTATCCTTTTCGGCAACACCTGCGAATCATATGAAGTCTCACCAGAGGTAGAGACAGGGGTGGTTGCAGGACTCAAGTATCTACAACCTTGGTTGGGACTCAGATCTGTGATTATACAACTTAATAGAGCACTTAGCACCAATCATCCATCAATATTCAATCCTTATTATACTTCGTAGATAGCACAAAGGATCGCACATTTACTTAGATCTAAGGTATTTCAGCACTTAACAACAGTGGAACATATCAGATCCAGTGGATCGGCACTAAGAATCTTCATACATGTCATATCTAACATTCCACACATATCTAATAAGCACCAAGCATAAGTAGATCTATCTAAATATATCCAAGCACTTTGCAAAAGCAGGGATAACACATCAAGTCAATGCACAAAGAATAACACACAAATTTACATGGTTCACCCCCTCCCTGGGGCTACGTACACCAACTCTTCATCTTTATTATCATCTTCAATCGGTTACATGCACAAAGCCACCAAAAACCCTTCCTTGCATAGGACAGAAGGTCTACGCAACTCGCTAGATCCTTCTTCTTTGCGCTTACAACACAAAGCCTTTTATAACCTGTACAACAACTTACACTTATCTCTGTAATCCTTATACATTCATGCACATGGCACTTACATAATCTATTAGCACTTATCTTACATCACATAGATACAATACTCCTCTACTAGATGCCTAGATGTTTATTTATACATTACAAAAGTGGGCCTAAGTGTGGGTAAACCCACGCTCCAACATCCCTTTCCCATTACATTGTCCCAAAACCAAAAAAGGGGGCCCAAAAGTGGGCCTAGATCCCATGATCTTTGCTTCATCTGGTGCTCCATCTTCGATAAGTTGTCGATGTCCCAAAAATAGTCAAACATGACCAAGTAACTTCAAAACTTGGTCAAGTTCCAACATGGTATCATTCCAAGAGTGAAACATTATTCTTGCATAGTGGACCTTCTTGGTCATGATGGATTCCTGTATGAGGAAGATAACTTAATCAAGGAAATTCCAGTTGAATATGGATCAATGGTGTGGCATACCTTTCTTGTGGCCTAAATAGTCCATGGAAATATGGAGATGGAAAAACGTGTAGCAGAAAATATTCTGGAAATGGAACTAAAATACCCTAAAACATATGGGATTCTATCAACCATCCACAATGTTTTTGGCAGGTGGTAAAATGTTGCAAAGGTGCAAGAATTGATCAAAGATAGGGGCATGAAAATGGATCAGGGGAAAATTTGGATTGAAATCAAGAGTAGGGTGTGTTGATTAAAGTTGGTTATCATTGATGTCAACCCTTGAAGAAAGTCCTGCAACACAAAGGTTTGGGTAATGGACCCAAGATTGTTTGATGTAAATATGACTCATTATTGTCTTGTAATTTTTGATAAGAAGTAAATATGGATGAACTCCAAAGTGGTCCCCTTATGGTGAAAGCCCTCACGGGAAGATGCTTTGCGGAGTAAGAGAACCCATGCTTAATTGTGGAATAATTAGATGAAGGACAATGAATTTTTCAAGTAAACTATCTTAGATGCATAGTGTTTGTCATTCCATTTCTGGTGGTATGTAGAACGTCACATAACTCCTCACGGTTAGAGAGTTATGACCATGTGAAGTTGGAGAACCCAGGTTTGGGTAATGG
>SNQJ01S0192435.1:0-12961 GCA_010110895.2 Picea sitchensis
TCCCCCGTAACCCCGAGTCCTGCTGTAACCCCCTGACCCCTACTGTCGCCCTGTAACAGCCGCAACCTACCTCTGCCACCCTATCGGCCACCTCACCCTGTCGACCACGTTCATAAACAACCCATTACACCCCTTCAATAAGTCGCACCTTAAAAAGAAAAAAAGAAAATCAACCAAAAATAATATATATATATATATATAATTAATTCATAAATATAATCTTTTTACACATATTCTTTAAAAAAATATATATATTTTTAGCAAGTGGAGCAGCGAAAGACAGCACAATCAGTCAAAATTGCAAGAAAATATTCACCCCCAAGTACTAGGAAAATGGCAGAATTAAAAAATCAAATTG
Source organism: Picea sitchensis (assembly GCA_010110895.2). Classification (NCBI taxonomy): domain Eukaryota; kingdom Viridiplantae; phylum Streptophyta; class Pinopsida; order Pinales; family Pinaceae; genus Picea; species Picea sitchensis. The sequence goes on from SNQJ01S0192435.1 coordinate 359, forward strand.
AAAAAATAGACCAAGAATGCAAAAACGCCCGACAGTTACTCGAAAAAGCATTACAAAAAACTAATGACGAATTGCGAGAAGAAATAAAGGTCAATAACGAAGCACTCAAACAAGATCTGACCCAAAATTTAAAAGAAGAGATTTCAAAAGAAGTTGGAAGCGAATTACGAAGAGGCAAAGAAATTTTAAAACAAGATCTTAAAGACGATATTTTTCAAGAAATTGGGATTAACTTACAACAAGGCTGGGAAGGCTTTAAAAAATAAATAACAGAAGAATTACAACAAAGTCTGGGTCTAATAACACAACTGCAACAAACAAAGCATGATGAACTCTTATAGTTAATAAAAGATCAAGGCCACCAACAAGTTCCCCAATCACAATCAAATGATTCAAGCACTTCTAACACATCCCCACCTCCATTGACACCGCCTCCCTACAATCCAAATCATCAAACCACATCACAATATCAACATCTAATGATTTATCCACCCAAAGCCAAAATTGAACTATCAAAATACAATGGCAGTGATAACCAATGCGTGGCTTGGCTTAACAAAATTGAAGAATATTTTCAAATATATAATATTAGAACTGATGAAGAAAAAGTAAAATATGCATCCATGTTCCTCGAAGGGACAACATACAATTGGTACATATGGTGGAAAGGAAGAATCCAATCATACACTTGGAACTCCTTTAAAAATGATTTTTTTAAAAGATTCCAAGGCATCTCAGAACAATAATTCTTTTCCAAACTCACCAAGCTACAACGAAAAGGCAACGTAGATGAATTTACACATCAATGGGAATCCTTGGCCACTAGAGTATTCGGATTATCTGATAATCAATTACTCCAAGCTTACGTAGGTGGTCTCAAACAGCATATCCAAGACGAGTTAAAATTACATGAGGTCACTAATGTTGAAATAGCAAGACGTAAGGCAAAAGCAGCAGAAGAAAAGCTAGAAGGTGAATCAAGATTCGGCAAGTTCTATTCAAGAAGAAACATAAACCAGAACACAAACACCGAAACTAACAAATATATACCTCCCAACTTACGAGAAGATAGAAGAAGTCGGGATTACCAAAGAATAAGAGAAGGTAAATGTAAATACTGTAGTGAAAAATGGGACCCAAGACACAGATGTCGCACAGAAGATAAGTCAAAAAAATTATACACTTGCCAAGCAGAAAACATCGAGGAATCAGACACAGAAGAATCAGTTACAGAAGAAATGGGAAACAATCAAAATGACATGTCAGATCTCTTAGATAATGACACACCAAAAATAACATTAGCAACCATCACAGGCATTAGCCAACCACAAACTGTAAAATTAAAAGGACACATAAAAAAAGATAACGTCACAGTATTAATCGACACAGGAAGTACCCACAATTTTATCGACATCAATATCGCAAGGAACCTTAAATTGTTGTATATCCAGTACCAGATATGAAAGTGATGGTCGCAGATGGTAAAAAAATTGAAAATGTAGGAAAATGCCATAAGGTGAAACTCCAAATTCGAGATTTCAATCTAGAATCCGAATTTTACACCGTACCCCTAGGAGGAGTAGACCGACACAGGAAGTACCCTCTAAAATGACATCAATGCTTAAAGGAACCTTAAATTGTTTGTATATCCAGTACCATATATGAAAGTGATGGTCGTAGATGGTAAGAAAATTGAAAATATAGGAAAATGCCATAAGGTGAAACTCCAAATTCAAGATTTCAATTTAGAATCCGAATCTTACACCGTACCCCTGGGAGGAGTAGACATGGTTTTAGGAGTCCAATGGTTGCAAAAGTATTAGGGAAGCAAATTTTAGCTAGTTTCAATTTTCAATTTAAAGGCTGAAAATCGGGCTTTGCTTCAAAGGTCTTTAAAGTTCATATTTGGCAATCTAAGTGCTTTTATATCTCTGTTTTATAACAGCTATTAAAGACCCTAAGGAAACTAGCTTCTTAGCTTGAGTTCCTTTGTTCATTTTGCCGAAATTTGTAAAAAATAACTTAGAATTTTTTTTGATTTTGACTCATAACCCAAGACACTTCCAGTATTTTTCACATCTTTTATGTTTGTTTGCTGGCTGTTTTGTGCAGGTTGATGAAAAAATAGAAGGAAACTCCGTCCTCGCTTTTGGGCTTTATTAGGAGCATCCTGACCCCCGAGCACCATTTTACTCCATATTTTTTTGTAAAACATTGTAAAGGTTTAAAATTCTAATGAATGCATCGGTCACAAGTCACCTTGTATAAGCATTGCAGGCCAAAGATCGTAATAAAATCGCTGAGCCTATAAGTCTCTCATTTTCACTGGGGAAAGCTTATGTGTCTCTGGTTGTGTCTTTTGCAAATTTTTAGCTTAGATCAAATTTTTTCATTCTGCAAGTAGAACACCAATTGTTAGATTAGATTTCAATTCCAAGAATTTCATAAATAAACCATCCCCGCAACACCCTCAATCCGGCCCGGTCACAAGGATTTAGTAATTAGCATCACACTTTTATTTTCTCATTTCATAAAATAAAACAAATTCCCCTCACCAGCGTTCCCGACTCTTCCAAATATGGCCTGCCCTCGGACTGGCTGGACAAGTTCATACATCACTGCGGGTTGCATGTTGGTTGATATTTTTAATTAGGACAATCCCCAAAGTTGTTAACTTGATGTACGGGAAAACGCCTTGAAGTGACCTAAGAAGTAAGCATGTGCCCTCCTGACCTGGCTTCCCACCCGCTTTGGACATCCAACACCTTTGAGTGAGTTTTAATCAGAGACCATTTGGGTTTCTGTAAGGTTCTCTGCAAGTTTCCAACCAAAGAGTTAACCTCAAGGAGGCCCAAACCATTTTCACTAATTGAACACACTTACCCCTAATAAAACACTCAACTACATTGCCCACGACCCCATTAAGGCACGGGTCTCACTTCATTAACCGAAAGCTTTCACGTGCTTCTTTTTCAGCAATTGGTTATATATTTATCGTAAAATGAAACTTGCACCTAACAATTGTTTCTCAAGATCCTTTTCGCATGCAAGTTAATGTTCATTTGATTATATATATATCCTGGTGAATGTTTGTTTCATGTTTTATTCAATTTATGGTTAATTTGTTTGAAGAATCAATAAACTCCAAGATTTCAATTTTCGCATTTAGCTTTAAAAGCCTTAGTATATTTATTATGGACTACCCCCCTTGTCTTCACTAAGAGTTATCCTAGACATAGGAGTTGAGTGTTGAGTGACAAGACCTTAACTCACTCTGCCCCCATTAATCGAGGGATTGAAGATTTCTTCCACGCCCTGTGTGTGTATACTAATGTATAAGTACCATATCAATTATCATAATCTACCTTCCTCGTGAAGATGGTTGAAGCGGATACCATGTAGATTGTAGTTCTACACATGAAGGAATTTGTAAGGGATGTGCCCTTAGGAAGAACATCAAGAAACAATTCCCAAGCAACAACAACAGAACCAAGGAAATCCTAGATCTAATACATTCAGATGTATGTGGACCGATGATAGTATCATCCTTGGGTGGCTTCATGTACTATGTGACATTTATTTATGACTATTCTAGGAAGACGTGGATGTACCTACTAAGTCAAAAGATGAAGTATTCGCAAGTTCCAAGAATTCAAGGTAAAAATAGAAAACCTTACAAAACAAGAAGAAGATCAAGTCATTAAGAACAGATAATGGAGGAGAATACACCTCAAAGGAGTTCGTTGTATTCTGCAAATCAACAGGGATTAAGAGGGAGTCGACCGTTCTCATAATCAAAATTGTGTAGCGTAAAGAAAGAACAACGCATCCATCTAAGAAACAAGAAGTTCCATTCATTGAACGCATCAAGATTCATCTGCCGGTATGGGGAGAAGCAAAGAATGACGAAATAGCACGTAGATGCACGTAAGCCCTCATCGTACATTAGAAGGACATGACACCTCGTATATGACATTCTCGTAAGAAACCTAATGTCGAAAACTTAAGAATATTTGGATGTCAAGCTTTATTCTCATATTCCCAAAGATAAAAGAAATAAACTAGAACCCTCAGAAAGAAGGGGATATTCGTGGATATAGATTCATCCAAATCTTATATAATATATATTCCAAAACAACACAAGATAGAAGTAAGGAGAGACATAACATTCAAATGAAAAGAATGGCCTCTAAAAATATATTGAAGAAACTATAGAAGAAGAAGAAATGAAGAAACTCAAATGAAGAAACACTTAAAGGTGAAAAATAACGAAAATGATCAACTTAATCATCCTATGGAGATATGTGAGAACACTGATCCATATAATATACCAAAGAACAAGAAAATGCCATCTTGAAATAAATCTTACAAGACGCTAAAGAATCAAGTTATTCCAGGAAGAGTAAAAAGACCAAAAAGATTCTCAAGTTATGCAAAGATACATGACAAAGTTTCTAGATGAAGAACCTACTACATTTTAGAAGAAGCAAGTAAAAGGGACAAATGGAAAGAACCTATGGCTAAGAACATCGACCCATTATGAAAATGAAGTGCATGGGAAATTGTACCCGTAATTCAAAGAAAATCGTAACTTCAAAATGGGTATACAAGATCAAACATGCGTACAGACGGAAGGTGGATAAATACAAGGCAAGACTGGCATTTAGGGTTCTCCCGTATGAGGGGAGAAGACTATGATCTAAACCTTTGCTATTTGCGGTGGTATACTTCCATCAGAGATATCATATTTCTTGCCGCATCCATGGGATGGAATCTACACCAAATGGATGTAAAGATAGCCTTCTCAATGGACATTGAAGAAGTATATATTGAATAACCTCTCAAGGACTCGAGGTACATTCCAGAGACACTCTCGTTTGCAGATTAAAGAGCTCTTTATGGACTCCAAGCAGTTCCGGCTTGGTACGTAATGGATGTACTATCTAACTGACTATTTCTAAGAGTCATCATGCAAATCCAAACCTTTACTACAAAGTCAGGAACAATGCAACTGTAATTCTACTCATTATATGTTGATGATCTATTCATACCAGGTGAAGAATCTCTAATCATCCGCAAGAAGGATATTAATACCAATTAGATATGAAAGATCTAGGTCTCGGGCGCACTATTACTCGACTAGAAGCATGGCGCGTATTAAGCAGGAAGTATTCCTTTGACAAGGAAAATATGCAATAAAGATCCTTCCGGAAGTTTGGAATGATGGACCGTAAATCCATGGACACTCCTACGAATACGGATATAAGAAAAGTGAAAAATCCCGTGATCTAAATCCAAAGAGGATCCATCTCTATCTAAGCAAATTAATTGGATCATTGATGTATTTGAAAAATACTCGACCGGATATTTGCCTTGTTGTAACATTACCGGCCTGTGGAACCTAGACAAGAGCATCAAATAGTTGCAAAGCATGTCCTAAGATATATTCGGGACAATAAACTATGGCTTTAAGATATACCGCATCTACTGATATCCAACTTCATGGATTCACGACTACTTCTGACAGAAGTGCAAAGACGTAAAGATAATTTCGTGCATGTGTTTCACTTCAGTCTATGATATCTTGGAGCGCTAGGAAGCGTAAAATTCATATCGCGACTTAGTACCGTATGAGTATATGGTAGTTTGTGAAGCATGCACAGAAGCTTTATGGCTAAGGAAGTTAATATCCCATTTATTTGATCAGAATCCATAATCGACCACAATAATGTATTGTGATATTCAGAGTTGTATAAGATTATCCCAGCATCCAGTGTTTCATGAAAGGTCGGCTAATATTGAGATCAAATACTACTCTATCCAAGATAAAGTCCGTGAATGAGGTAAAGCTCAGTATATCCCCACAGATGAGCGCATGCCAGACATCCCGACAAACCCTCCTTCCAATCAAGCTCTTGCATATTCGCAGAGAAGATGTAATCATGGAAATAACTCCCCAAATTTAAAGGGAAGCATTCTCCGTGATAGAAGGTAATGCAATATTCTTGAAAAAACATCATATTTTGTGGGATTGAAATTTAGGAGGGAGCATTGAAAAATATTATTTATCTTTGTAAAAATAGTCCAGATTAATGATTCTTTCCTTTTCGTAAAGTGGATTGAGATTTCCGACTTTACGCTGACTTTACTGAAGTTAACATGGGGAGGCGACCGATTGTTGATGGTATTCATGTAATAAATCCACTTCCCATTATGGGAGTGGTCTAGGACGCTCATTCTTCTTGCTACCACTCTAAGTAGTGGTCAAGTAGAATGGTCCGGCTCACGCAAGCGCTTCATTCTTCGGTTCAGCCAGGAGTGCTCGGCGAATCGTCCGCTTTGAGGTTGATGCGTGACGCATATTCCCCGAGGGCGCATCACTCTCATTCTCTCCGTGTTACACTTTCATTTAGCCCGAGGAATGGCCCGTGGTGGGGAATGGTCCCATACGCCCCTCGAAGCGCACTCATTCTCCGTACACTTTGTTTAGCGTCTAACTTGGAAGAATGGCCCGGTGGGTGGGGAGCAGTCCGTGCTTGTGTAACGTGACGCTTTTGTCGAGGGCGCATCTATTCTCCGGTAAGCCACACCTTGCTTCAGCACCGGCATGGTAGGCCGGTCCATCTATCCCGCAGGCGACTCATTCCAGGGTTACACCCTTTGTTTATGTCGCCAGAATGGCCCAAGGTAAGGAATGGTCCAAACATTTCTCGAGACGCACTATTCACTCCGAAAGTTGCCAACTTTGTTTAGTGCCTGAGGAAAGGCCCGTGTAGGTGAGAAATATCCGTGCCTGTAAATCAAAACAACTCCTTCTTCCTTATTGAGAAGAATGGGGCAGAGAACATTATTGATATTCTGAGATGAGGGCGCATTATCTTTCGCACTCGACGCGAGTGAAAGTACTCCGCCTAGATGATTGCCGCTGATGTTCTATATTGAGGGCAAACAATCTTTCACTCACAGACGTGAATGAAAGATTGGTCCGTGATGATTCAGCTTTTGTCATAACATCGTTTCCATGCAAGTTAAAGGCTATCGATATTTGCCGCGAAGACGAATGACGTGATATGCTACCGCTTAGGATCAGGAGCCACAAGTCCGAAAGTAGTTGTGGTGCATCGAATAAATGTATTACCGTGTGTTCTATTAATTGATACGTACCAGCTTGTCATGGGAGATTATCCAGCCTGGATAATAACCGACAGTTCATGGTGCTACCAGCTGAATGGTCTGTCTGTGCTCAATACCATACCTCCTGCCAGGGAGGGGAGGTTAATATTATGCTCTTAGTGCCAAACCCACCGCACCCATATGACGAGATTCAGAAATTTGCTGAAGCAAAAATAGAAGGAAACCCTAGACAAGTTGTCTGCTAAACAAATATATTTAAATTGAATTTATTGGTGCCAAGAAGGAGAAGTTCGGCCCCAGCCATTCCCGCCACCACTATAAATATAGGCTGGCCATTATTATTTCACATCTCGCCAGGTGTTTGGTAAAGTGAGAGCTAACCCGCGAAAAGTGCCTGCAAAGAACAGCTTTGTATGCAAGTTTTCCGGAGAGTCGGCGCGGTGCGCTAGCTTCAGGGATCATCTCAATGCTCGCCTTTGGTTTCTATTTTCCGCTATGCATTTAGCCCTCATTGATTGCTACCAGATTCTCTTCTGGCCAAGGTCAAGGTGTTTCTGGTGGCTTCGCTCAGGGTTGGGTACCAGGGTAACGCCTGGTGGTTAAAACCAGCACAACTCTATATTCTGGTAACATAAATTAGCCCAAAATATTACTAATTACGACCATATCAAATTAACAGAAAAATCAGTCACGTCGCTTATGGATTGGACTTACCAAATAAAAGTCGTATCCACAACGTTTTTCATGTATCATGTCTAAAAAAAGTTGTTGGACAACACCAAAAGGTGCAAACTTTACTTCCCTTGTTGGACGAAGAAGGCAAAATAATTTTAGAACCAAAAGCCATTATTGCCTCTAGAGAAAAGAAGTTACGATCTCGCATAATCAAAGAATATCTTATCAAATGGAAAAACCTTCCAGAGGAAGATGCAGCATGGGAATCAAAACATTTTCGTCAGTTACACCCGTCGTTACCAGTGCTTTGAGGACAAAGCATTTTTAAGAGGAAGGCAATGTTATGAACATAAAATACATATAAATAGATATTCATAACATAATAATTAATTAGTAAATAGTAATTATTAATAATGAAAGAACATGTTCTCAAAGGACATGTCTATTGGTGAAAGGGCACCCCTTCGTGGGTATATAACAAGGCCTCATTCTCAATTGTAATCATCATATTTTTATCACTTATTTATATTTTTATATATTATTATACATTGCATACCTGGTTATATATTACATCAACCGTCAAAATTTGCGAGAAAGCTGCCATAAGAAACTACTAGTCATTGAGCATCTTTTGTGTGGTTTCCTTGTAATTTTGGGTGGTTGGAATTTTCTGTTGTAGCAATGTTTTGCTACAGCCATAAGGCTGTCATAATATCTCTGCAATAACATCTTTTAACAGCCCTATATTGTTGCTAAAGTCTTGTCTTATCTCACTTGAGTTATACTAGTCATTGCTAGCTTATCTCTTGCATCTTTAACTACACTTTTAGTTAAAGAATCGAGTCTTCCACGACCATACCAAACATGTTGAGGTACATTGCCACTTCATCAGGAAGCTTGTAGAAGATGGGTTTATCGAGCTACAGTATTGTCCTACAGAGGATCAAACTGCAGACATTCTCACCAAGGCTTTGGGTCCTGAAAAATATGTAAAATTCTGAAATAAGCTTGGTGTACTTAGTAGATTGACCATTACGAGAGGGTGTTAAAATAAATGTTAGTTTATAACGGTCAACTAGATATTAGACTTAGGCATTAATAAAGTCAATTCTACTTTAGGTTAGTTTATGCTTTTATGTCTTATTTCATTTTATCGGTTTATCCCACATTCATAAAGTGGATTGACTTGACTTGATTGCAGCCCTATATAAGAAAGCTTTTGATTTCTCATTTAATACACAAGATGGAGAACTCTTTCGGGTTATCTTGGTTTCTTTATGTGCTCGATTTCCATAATAAAATGATAATTGCAAACAAAAGTGACAACAACGACAACACTTACATAAGAAAGTAAAATGCAATAAAGAGTTTGTCATAATTGTGGAAACTGTACACTCTATATTCCATTAGATATTTACAGGAGTACATAGAACCAAAATTGGTATGTGGTGTGGATGGAGTGATTGGTGCAATGATTGATGGAGTGATTACAATATGTCTCCTTGAAATAAAAGTTACAAATAGAAAATATAAATGTCTCCTAAAATAGGAGTTGCAATTACATTAATGTGCATTTTCACTTTTACCAAGCTAATTCTCATCACTAGTGAGTGTGCAAATGAAAGTACACAACCTAACATAGAGGGAATGTATCAAATCAAATCATTTTTTAGCACAATCACTATGTAAAAATTGATGGTTACTAATTAAGTGCTAAAAACGAGAAAAAAAATCAAGATAATTAAACTAAAATTTGAAATACATACGGGCTGCCTCCTTCAACAAATCTCTCGGCAATTATTGGCGTCTGACATGTGAATTCTCCAAGAAATGGAAACCTAATGAATCATTATTCAAGACCAAGTCAAAATCCAACAATAATGTAGTTCTCAACAAATAACTCGGCAATTATTGGCATTTGACATGTCAATTCTCCAAGAAATGGAAACCTAATGAATCATTATTCAAGACCAAGTCAAAATCCAACAATAATGTAGTTCTCAAGTTATGAATACAATTGCTTGAAATTGAATTAAATGCATTACATTAAATGAGATCCCATACTTTTTGATAAGCCTCCCAAACAGTAATCTATGACAAAAGTGTTACAACTATTTTGTGAAATATAGTTAATACCTCACAAGAAATGGAAACATAATGAATCATTATCCAAGATCAAGCCAAAATCCAATGATAATGTAGTTATCAAGTTATGAATACAATTGCTTGAAATTGAATTAAATGAATTGCATTAATTGAGATCCCATACTTTTTGACAAGCCTCCCAAGCAGTAATCTGTGATAAAAGTGTTACAACTATTACATGAAATATGGTTAATACCTCACACTAATTCACATTGCTTACAATTTAATAGGCCTTTTTGTATCAATATGTGACATGTAATTTAAGTTTCTGCATTCTCACACATTGTTATTCAAGCTCATCAAGTTCATTTAGTTACGATGTAATTATGTGTTGGTTACGGAAAATGTTTTAGCTAATGCATAGTCTTGTTGGGTTTTAAAGACAGCGTGCACATTCATAATAAGTCATATGTATAGAATATGCAATTATATTACATTAATGCTGTAAATATTATACAATGCAAGGCTAGGCTGAGATAGGATTCCTAAAAACAGACATACATATCCCACTGTCTCACACTATTTCTCATATACATTATTGATAATGTTACAAGCCCAATATGGAAGTTTAATCAATTGACATTTACCTTCACCTTAGGGTTACATAACAGTCACATGTCATGTCAGATACATTAACCTTAAAGTTTACATAACACAGAAGTGCATTTAAAATTAATGCAGGAGCTGCAATGTTCCCAAGCTGTTCCTTGCTTGGAAACTTACGTTTTATACTGAGTTTTTTGCTTGTTCATTATTTGTTTTGCAGGTCTACCTTCCAGATTTGCGCTAGAAGGGTTATGTGAAGTTTTATAGTGTGCAAATGATAAAAGTATGACAACAATCACATCCAATAGCAAGATACAAGAGATATAACACAATGCAAGAGCAACAACTACAGATCTGACCTTTATTTAGATAATAAGAAGATCTTGATACAATAGATCTGCAGATCTGGATAGATACAAGTAGAATAGCCAAGCTGGAATGAATGTTGCTCCAATAAGCTCAAACCCTGAAGAGAATAGCCTCCAAAGGCATCACAGACACATGAAGAAAAGGACAAGATCAATTTATTTCCCTTCCATAGCTGGATCTCCTCTCCCTGACTCAGTGGTGAAAGATTCCACCTATCTTGTTCCAAGCTTGGTCTCGGGGATGCAATACTCCACCCACACCATTCTACATCAGCTATAGGTACCATCACTCATCCAAGACAGCCACAGGTCGTACCCTTGAGGGTTTTCAACAAGGGGGCGCATCATTGTTTGAAGGAAGTTCGATCCAAGAGATTGGAAGGGCTTTTGGATATTCTAGCACTTGGGTTTTTCTTGCAGGGCCTTGATCTTTAGTTCTAGTGCATTTTGAGAGAGCTAATCTTGCCAGATGATTTCCTAGAGCATTGGCATGACTTGGATAGAAGGAGGGCATGATTTGGATAGAAGGAGGGCGCTATTGAGATTCAGATCTCTTCAGTTTGGAGGAGTAAAACTCCAGATCTCACCTTGAGACTTCACCAGGAGGCTTCCCTTGGCCCGATCTATCATCCTGGAGAGTTTCACAGTGTTTGGAGGTCTCCTTCAACATGGCCGAAATATTAGGGTTTGGCAGTATTCAAGAGGGCGTAGCTTCACTTGAAGATTCAGCATTTGGAGGAGCAGCTCTTGGCATTTCGGCCGGAGACTTCAGGAGGGGGTTCTACTCACCCCGATCTATCATTCTACAGGGTTNGGCCGAAATATTAGGGTTTGGCAGTATTCAAGAGGGCGTAGCTTCACTTGAAGATTCAGCATTTGGAGGAGCAGCTCTTGGCATTTCGGCCGGAGACTTCAGGAGGGGGTTCTACTCACCCCGATCTATCATTCTACAGGGTTTGGTGTCATTTGGAGGCTTCCAGCAGCTAGGCCAAAATATTGGGTCTCCATAGCTATTCAGGAGAACGTGTCTTCAGCCAGGGGGGTTTGGACTTGACCTTGGTTCTCCTTGTATTGATCTTCATCTTGTATTTAGCCTTTGGAGGCTTATATCGTCTTATTGAGAGAATTTTGTAGTAGCTCATATCATATCTATTGGATCTATCTAATGCTCTTCCAGATCTACATCCTTATTGTATCAGGTTCTTTCTTATTATATCAATAAAGGTCAGATCTATGTTCTTTGGTTCCATATCTGGTGTTGCTTGTCGTATCTTGTATTTCCACTTGCTATATCTTTAGATCTATGTCATATACTTGTTAACTGAATCTACAACCCTAAGACATAACTCAAGAAGTAAACCTGCAAGTAAACACACACACACATCAGTTAATCAGTGATCAGTTAGTGTTCCAAGCAAAAAAAATCGCTTGGGAACATTACAAGGTACACCAAGAGAAGATCCAAGCTATACTTGACTAGCCCACAACTAAGACCCTCACAGAATTGAAGGGGTTTATTGGCATTTGTTGCTATTACAAGAGATTCATCAAAGGTTTATCATAGCTTTGTGCACCCTTGACCGATTTGACCAAGAAAGGGGCCTTCCAATGGAGTTCAGAGGCATAGTTGACATTTGACAAAATGAAAAAGGTGATGAGCACATGCCCAGTCTTAGCTCTACCAGATTTCGGCCAACCCTTCACAGTGGAGTGTGATGCCTCCAGGGAGGGCATT
>SNQJ01S0192436.1:0-17868 GCA_010110895.2 Picea sitchensis
GTTTGTTATATATCCACATGGATCTATAGTGTAATCTATATTGGTAGCCATGTGTAGATAATCAATATGAATTGTAAAATTCTCACTGGAGACTAGCTCTTCCAGCTCGGTCCTCACTACTCCACTTCTGGGAATTCTAATGTATTTCGACCATCGAGATCGCTCATATGACCTCACACATTAGGGGGAATCTCTTATAGAAATTTTCTCCACACTCCATGAATATTTCTTCCATGGCCTTCCCTTTCCCTCTGCACACACAAATTCCCCATTTTTCTCATTCTAGAGCCAAAAATTCAACATTTTGTATATATACATGAACCACAGTTAGAAAAATCGCGTATATGCGGGCTGCTCCATTACAAATATTTCCTTTCTCTAGGATCCTCCCTTTCTTTCCCTTCAATTTCCGTCTTCAACGATCATAAATTCTCTCCTTCATTGGACAGCCAGCGCAGGTTGCTCTAGTTAAAATTTACTAGGCTCTTTTGGATTCTTGGATTGCAATCTGTGGAATTCGTTGGTTTCTTATGATCCTCTCAACATTATACACACACCTAATTTGTTGTTGTAATCAGCCATTTTCTACTTTAAATCCTTTAGCCTCTGAATCGGTCGACGGGTTCCTAATGATGTATCGTTATCGATAACAATTTGGCTGTGAGATGGACTATGGTGTTCTGGGATCTAACACAGATTCACAACATAAACAAAACCCTGGAAATGAATCTTTTCTCCTTCATAGATATATTTTATAGTTTTGATTCATTTGGTTGTCCTTTTTAGGGATTGTGAATTTGGGAATTCGTTGTTTTTGTCCTTGTTTTTGGATGAATTGTGTGCAGTAAAATTCTTCAGAAGAAAGTAGCGTGTCCCAGTTGCCTCAAGAGATGGAAGGCTGAAAAATGATGGAAATGCATATCTGCAGCTAGATGATCTGGATGGCAATGTTAATGAATGTTGTTGAAGCTGAACAAGAAGATGAGGTTGATCATACAGATACATGCCAGTAAAGTGGGATTGATTTGCCTTTTAATTTGGATTTCTTTGTGTTTTTCTTGTTTCCTATTGTTTATTGTTTAGTACACTTATTTATAATATGATAGGATGATATTGGAATTAAACCCCTCAAATCCCTTTCTTCTCCTAAAAATATTGTAAAAAGATTTCAAAGTTTCCAATTCAAGAATTCTTTCAAAATAAAAAAGTATTTTATAATCATTAAATCACAATGTGCAGTCTTTTTTCGATAAAGCAATAATCAAGCCTAGTTGTTTTCCCAAAAAAATAAATTGAAATTAAATTTAGTAATTTATTTATTTCAAATTTATTTATTTTATATTACTTCTATAGGAACTTACAATATTTTAATAGGTTATCCCTACCTTATATAATATTATAATTAGTTATCCATACCATATATAAAATTCCCCTCTCACACACACACATTATATTTCAATTTTTAATTTTTTTAATTTTATAGTTGTTTAAATTGTAAAATTTTACATCTGGCACGAATTATACAAATATGCCAATGGAAGCTAAACTTTTGGTGACAGACAGCCTGTGCATTTTTTTGTCAAAACCACTAAAACCTTGATAAATATGAACATGTTATACTCTTCTAAATCTCTAATCCTCCAGAGACCTGCCACCATCTCCTTGAGTGTCTCATTCTGTATTTTGGCTACTGTTGGTCCCTCCCATATGGCAATCACACTTCCTTGCAAGTATGGCATCGACAGTATCTTGTAGCTTAAACACTTGACGGTTTACAACCCTCCTTGACTCTCTCACCAAACGAATTCACTCCCTGCACAGAAAAGCATATGTAAGAATTATACAAATATGCCAATGAAGTTAAACTTTGGTGACAGACATAACTATGCATTTTCATGAAACCCACCAAAACCTTTGATAACATGGAACTGTTATACTCTTTCTAAATCTCTAATCCTCCGTAGACCTGCCACCATCTCTGTTGGAGTGTTCCATTCTATATTTTGGCTACTGTTGTTCCCTCCCATATGGCAATCACACACACTTGCAAGTATGGCATCGATAGTATCTTGTATCTTAAACACTTGACTGTTTACAACCCTCCTGGACTCTCTCACAAACGAATTCACTCCCTGCACAGAAAAGCATATATAATATCTTCAAATTCTTAATTTTTAATTTTATAATGTTTAAATTGTAAAATTTTACAACTGGCAAGATTTATACAAATATGCCAATGGAAGTTAAACTTTTGGTACAGACAACCTGTGCATTTTTAGCGAAAACCACTAAAACCTTGATATATATGAACATGTTATACTCTTCAAATCTCTAATCCTCCAGAGAGACCTGCCACCATCCGCTGAGTGTCCTCATTCTATTTTTTGGCTACTGTTGGTCCCTCCCATTTGGCAATCACACTTCCTTGCAAGCATGGCATCGACAGTATCTTGTAAACCGTCAAGTGTTTAAACAATAAGAGTTAAACAACTATCAACTGCTTTTGTGTTGAACGAATTCACTCCCTGCACAGAAAAGCATATATAATATCTTTCAAATTCTTTTAAACAATAAGAGTTAAACATAATAGTACTTGCATATCTCCAGTAAGGTTCGATGTCCCGTAAAAGCCGAGTGCATGGTTTCTATCCTAGAGCTAAGCAATGAAGTCAAAACAAATTCCTGAATGGCATCGATCTAGAGCAGCAGAGACGTGATCTGGTCATCAAGTTTTATGCGCTCGTCCTCATTTTCAACCATCAAATGCTTTTGTGTTGCATTTGTAAAAACGATGCCCTATTTTATCAGCATCAAACTTCACTTTGAGTATAATCCTCAACTTCTCCAAGCGCTTTGAATTTCGGACACAAAACCCTCTGAAAGTGAACAGTATTTTCGCAGCGACAACACTCTTTTCGATCTTGGGAGCTACCTTTGCCTTGGTAAACATAGATGGTGATTTGTTCTCAGAAAAAATGGGAGCCGAATTGACTCTCGCCTTTCCACTTGGTATATAGATTTAGTCTTTATTCTCAAATGTAGCATACCCATACTAAACTCGAATTTCAAATTAAATTCAAAACTCGAATTTCAAATTAAGTCTGCCAATCTAAATTTGAAATTCAAATTTTGAATTTCAATCAATCCACGTCGTTGCATCTCTTCAATATCTGGTAAGATGCCGTCAATCTTCTGCATAATTGATTGCAGTTGCATCGGGCTGCGGAAAACAATGGATGGCCCCGATGATGGAGAATAGATGTGGCGATGGAGACCATATGATGGACATGTACATGCCTGATGGTTGCCCAATGCAACAATGGCATAAACGATGGCATGTATGTGAGATATTGTGCACGTATCCATTTTCACTAAGCAATTATTTCTTAGTGCATGCCAGATAATGCAAAATGTCAAGAAATCCTTGAATCACAAACCCCTTAGAACAATCTAAATTCACCCAAAAAATAAATGTTTCTTTTTTTTAAGAGCGTTGTCATCTATTGGAAAAGTTATCCAAACCATGGGGTGGAAAGTCGACCGGATTCAAAGAAGATCCAAATACATCATGAAATTTGATTAAAGAGGGTGGTTAAAGAGGGTGGTATTTGCAAAATAATATGAATCTCTAACAATGTAAGAGTGAAATGATTTGAAAAGTAGTCATCCCCATTATAGGGCTAAGGTCGGTTTAGGATGTCGTTGAGCCTATATGTTAAACAAATGTTGTGTTGGGCAGGGATGTAGCTGAGCCTATATACTCAAAGTATAAATTTCACCACACCCAAAAATTCATCGAATCTAAATTTTCCTTTTATTTTTTCAAATTACACATCAATTAATTTTAAAATAAAATAATTTGAAAAATTAGGATATTAATTTGTCTAAACATTTAAGTTATGAATAATGAACATATTCATTTGCTTAAACATTTAAATTATGAATATTGATTTGTGTAAATTATTAAAATTTACAAAAAATTAATTTTTAAAATAAATAATTTTTAAAAATTAACCATTAATTTTTTAAACATTTAAATTATGAATAACTAACATATTAATTGGTTTAAAAAATTATATTATGGATATTGACTAGTGTAAATTATTGTGAAAAGTTATTTGAAAAAAAAATAATTATCTTTAAAAATCCACATAAACTTTTTAAATGTTAAAAAGGAAAAAAGACCGGCCAAATGTTCTGTAAGGATTTTAAGCCCAAAACACAACAAATAAGAGGTATTCTATTAACCACTCCCACAAAGTACACTCAATCAAGATATTGTATTGCCCTAATTATTTTGAATTGAGGCATCTATAATTGTGAAACCCCTAAACCACTAATTAATTGGGAAACCCCTAACCACTAATTGTGGCTCCTTTACGCCGATAGTTACTGGAGAGGGCATACACCTATTGAAAATGGCAAAATTAATGATCTTTTAACCTATTTAACTTTAAACCCTAATATGATGGATAAGCATTCAAGATGGCATATTCTTAGTCGCCCTCCAAAATCAATGAACCAGATTTCTTGCTCATAACTTTGGATTTAATGTATCTGTTAACTTGTTTACCTTTTTACATTTACAAAAGCATACTTAAAAAATTACCGCGGCGCATATAATTGATTAATGCTCAATAATTATGTATGAATGCTACTTAATTCCACGGATTACACAGAGCGGCATGCATCCACACACGGGAAGGGCGTTTAATAGACAACAGCATGCACGCTATCTAATTCGAACCGGCCATTATCTCTCTGAAATGCAATCTACACGCATTCGAGTGAAGTTTTTATTTAGACCTCGTGAGATGCAACAAAAAGAAGATTACAGTAGGCTTAATTACACTCGGTTGCATGCCGCAAATGTAAAGAAGATTACAAAGAAGAATTCATGCCATGACTCCATGCTCAAACATTCGGCCAAAATGCAGACATTACAAAGGCATTACTCTCATTGGTATGTAAGAATTGGCAGTTTAAAATCCATTGACAGCCGCACGCATGTTACACACAACCGCTTGCATGCTAATGTTTTCAGAATCTATATGTGCAGGTCTCTTAAGTATCTCAGCCCTGATCTCAAAGGCGACAACATCGTGGGCCTTGCACGAATTCTCTCATTATCTAATCCCAACGGCTTTTCTCTCGAAAAGGTATGTACTCAAATAAATTATACCACCGTAGCCCATCCATATAACCCTTGCCTTTGCATTCTTTATTTCTGAAATCCCTTTGGCGTCGCAGTATTCTTTATTTCTTTATCGAAAATGTATACATTGTGTGAGTTCAATTATATGTACTTTAAATGTTACCTCTATTCCTCTTCATTTATGAATCGATTCTCCTTTAATCGAATCCTCACGCGTAACTCATAGAATCAAGCTTCTTTAATTGGAACCATTAATCGTAAACAAAAAATCGGTTGGAACCACGGTCTATATTGTTTGTTTTGATTTTCCTTTCTATGATACATGCTTTATCTTGATTCGCATTTCACCACAAAATGAGGGGTTTGTCATGCGTCATTATTTTCAAAAAATGTGTTTCTCATTGTTTTTCTCCAGTTTTGTCGTTTTCTTGGCATTTCTCAAGATTCAAGGTAGCACAGCCACAAGTGGAATCGTTTCACTGTTGTTGAACTCTTTGAAACATGCTACACATTTATTCCTATAAACAAAATATTAACCCAGTTTTAAAACAAATATAATTATGAATATATTAATACACTCAACCACCTCTACAAAGTTTCATATTCTAAGTTTTTTCTCACCGTGAATCAAACTCCAATTTCAATTCAATTCTTTCCATTGCTCAAAAACAATATAATTACGCTGATAGTATGTCCCCCATATTGGAATCGATGGATTAATTAGTTTGTTAATTAAAATTTCCAATCTTAGTGCTGGAAATTGAAGATGCCGGGTATTAGCTCCTTCGTCATCCTTCCAAATCAATGAATGTGATTTAGTCTTGGTAACTTCCCTTGTATTTTTAAATGTATGCCTCTGTTTAACCCGCTTACATTTTAACATTTACCAAATCATATTAAAAAATTACCGTAACACTATATGATTGCTACACGCTTAATGATTTCTCATTTACCTTTGAAATTACCACGTTCATATTTCCTCGGTTGTCCTGCCGTTTCATTCTTTCCTCACAGCTCATCGCTTCATTTTCAAGCTTCTCACCGTCCCTACGCTTCATTATTTCCCTCACCGGGTTCAAGGCGATTTATCTTTCTCTCATATTTCCTCAAATGTCCAAGATTTCATTTTTTTTTGATTTCAAGAGTTGGATCGATCCGTAGTTGATCGATCAACTACGCATGCATCCTCGTTAAATCTGTGCATTCACCGATATTATTTTTAACGGTGATTAAATTATTAATTGGTTATGGTTGGTGGAAATTCTGTTGATGCTCTAAAATAATATCATAATCACTACCCTATTCTATTACCATTTTACCTCATTAATTTTGTTGAGCTTGTTCTCAGATCCCCGGATAACTAAATTTCCTCGAGAAGGGTTTTGTTTGTTTTTTGTTGTTCATGCAAAGAAATTACTCTGTTGCAGCTTGAAATTACTCTTCTAATTTGAGAAATTCATCAATCGCTATGGTGTATCCGCACCAAATTTCCGTATGGGTTTTATGTTTGTTTTTGTTGTTCATGCAAAGAATTACTCTTGTTGCAGTTTGAAATAACGATTGATTGAATTTCTCGAATATGAGAAATTTGATCAATTGTTACGGTGTATCCGCAATTCAAATTTTTGTAAGGGTTTTGCTTGTTTTTGTTGTTCATGCAAAGAAATTACTCGTGGTGCAGTTTGAAATTACTCTTCTCAAATCAGAAATTGGACACCGCCACAAAGGTATTCGGCAATTCAAATTTTGTAAGGGTTTTTGCTTGTTTTTGTTGTTCATGGAAAGAAATTCCTCTTGTTGCACCTTGAAATTACTCTTCTCGACCGAAATTCGATCAATTGTTATGTTGTATCCGGAAATTCAAAAATTTTGTAAGGGTTTTGTTTGTTTTTGTTGTTCATGCAAATAAATTCACCGCGGGTTGCAAAGCTTGAAATTACTTCAATCTGATAAATTGGATCAATTGTTATGGTGTATCCGACATTTCAAATTTTTTGTAAGGGTTTTCTTTGTTTTTTGTTGTTCAAGTAAAGAAATTACTCTTGTTGTAGTTTGAAATTACTCTTCTCGTATTTGAGAAATTCGATCAATCGCTATGGTCCTTCTTCGGTAAAGTGAGCTCTCGGTATATCCATCGTTAACACCAACGAGAAATACCTAATATATATGGAAATATCATACCAGATATTTGGAAATATCTGGTCTGATAGTGAAGACCACCTAATATATATGGAAATCTAAGACCAGAATTTTAAGGTGGTGAACTAAAAGGTATGAGGTAAACCGAAATGCATGCATATATTCTTTCGTCCCTAACCACCCACTTGGCTGTGGTTTTTTTCTGGTATTCTTCCTATATATCTCTAAGAGAACATGAACCGATAAGATTGTAGATCAAGTATCTCTTATTTTACTTTTTTTACACGTGAAATTCTTTATTTTTTAATAGAGCTCTTCTATTTCAGAAAGGGATCGAATCGATGATGACCCTTTGTTTCATTCACCCTTGGAATAAACGCTTTTTGAAGGGAACAAATGTTGCTCGTTAAATTTTAGGGCCATCGATTCTTTAGGTAATCCGATTCAACCCTTTAGTCCCAAAATAGAGTGAAAACAAATCACATCTACAGTGAACTTACGCAGTTAATCTCACAAAACCCGATGGCTCTAAAGTTCTAATGAAAGTTAATTAGAAAATTTCCAAAATACAAGACTAATTTAGCGATGTTGTATTTGCACACATTTGCTATCCTTATCGCTACTTATTTAATCCCTTTAACAATTTAGGAACCTAATTTGAGTTTTTTTTTGGGTACTTTTCGACATTTTACTCAATTAAAACTTATCTTGGAATGGCGCGGTGGGATGCTATTTACCATTTTACTTTTATCGGCAATTATTAATATACACCGTTTGATAACTGGTTGTCTACAGAAATTGTTGATATAATGTCAACCATGTCCGCTGTTTTATTTTCTTTCTTTTCACATTTTTATGGCATAAAATTCCATGGCTTTACTACTTTCTTAAGAAAATATTTAATCTATACTTAACCAAGGTTTTATTCAAGGGAAAATCATATAGAGTTGTAGTATCACTCTTTGTCCAAAAAACAAGCCGAGGAAGGGATGATGCCGATGGATTTTTGTGAAACTGGGAAACTGTGGGCAATGCATTGATGAAGTGGCTTGCGAGGAAGATGGACTCTGCTGCACGATTGTGTAGACTTTTGACTGAGTTGGAGTATTGTAACTAGGCAGCCTTTCCGTGTACATAATTTTTTAATCTTCATAAATCCAAATGCAGGGAGCGGAAATGATTGGGTTGCTTGTGATGGTTGGAATTTATAATTTTCATTCATATTACTTTTGTATATTTATGTATATCAATAAAATGGAAACATAAACTCTATTTCTATATGTAAAATATCTAATCATTATTACATAATGTGTGAACTCTATTTCTATATGTAAGAAGCATTGCCGTAATCTCTATTTTTTACGTCTCAAAAGCATTGTTGCACAGAGATTAATTCTTATTGTAATCGTTTTTTCTTTCTATATTTGACGGATTTTATTTGACTTTTATTAATCTCTTTAATTGATAGAATGTGGGGAATTTGAATTATTGAAATTGTTAAGTCCTATTTGTAATTATAGTGTGATATTTCATTTTATTTTTAAACTTTTTAATCCGAATTTGGAAATATTGAAATTATCAACTCCTATTTGTAATTGTAGAAACCCCTGTAAACCACTTAATTAATTGGGAAACCCCTAACCACTAATTGTGGTTTTACCGAGTATGCATACCTATTGACAATGGCAAAATTAATGATCTTTTAAACTTAAACCCTAATATGATGGATAAGCATTCAAGATGCGTGCATATTCTTAGTCGTCCTCCAAAAATCAATGAACCAGATGTATTGCTCATAACTTCCTTTGCATTTATAAAGACATTCGCTAACTTGTTTACCTTTTTACATTTAACTAAGCATACTTAAAAAATTACAGTGCGCATATATAATTGACACGCTCAATAATTAATATGTATGAATGCCACAACCTCCACACATTACACAGAGCAACATGCATCCACACACGGGGAAGCGCATTTAATAGACAACCGCATGCACTCGCGACTTGAACCGCCACACATTCTCCTCGAGCCGACGCATTCTCCGAAGTTTTATTTAGACTCAAGAGTACGCAACAAAAATAAAAGATTACCAGGCTTAATTCATGACCCTCTTGCATGCTGAAAGAAGGATTACAAGAAAGAATTACGCGGCGACCAAACATTACCGCCAAAGCAGTCGGTATTACAGTGAGGATCATTGGTAAGTAAGAATTACAATGTTTAGTAACCATTGACAACCACATGCATGTTACACACAACCGCCTTCACGCTAATGTTTCGCGACCATATGCGTGTCTCTTCAGTATCTCTGCTCTCATCTCAAAGGTGGCAACATCAATCTTGCATGAGCATTTCATTATCTAACTCATCGGCTTTTTCTGGAACAAGTATGTACTCAACAAATTATACTTGTGTTTTCCGATCCATATAACCCTTGGCTTGCATTCTTTATTTCTTGAAATCCCTTGCGTTGTGCATTCTTTATTTCTTATTGAAGCACAGTCGTGTCTAATTATATACCTAAATGTTACCCCCTATCTCCACAAGATTTCCTCAATCGATTCCTCCTTAATCGTAAGCCGTATCGGAACTCACCGAATCGCTTCCTTTTAATTGAATCGCTTCAATCGTAGTCGTAACCTGCTAAACCACGGTCTATATTGTTTGTTTTGATTTTCCTTTCAGCGACATGCTTTATCTTACCCGATTTCACTCATACCGAGGGGTTTGTCACGCCTTTTTAGCTTTAAAAAATGTGTTTATTGTTTTTTCTCTCTCTTCCCCTCCATCCCTATTTCCAAGGATTGCCTTGGGGTTGTTGAGGTTTCCATGAGGAATAAGTCCACATTGTTGAACTATTTTGAAATATTCTAATGCGATTTATTCCTGTAAACAGGAATATTAACCCAGCTTTAAACAAATATAATTATGAATATGTTAATACACTCAACCACCCCTACAGAGTTTCTTATATTCCCACGCTTTTTTCACTGTAACCAAACTCCAATTTGAATTTAATTCTTTCCATTGCTCAAAAATAAATATAATTACGCCGATAGGCACCCCCCCTATTGGAATCGGTGGATTGTCTAGTCTTTTAATTATACCCCAATCTTAGGGTTGGAAATTGAAGATGCCGGCATATTCTTCGTCATTCCAAATCAATGAATGTGATTTAGTCTTAACTCTCCTTGTATTTTTAAATGCGCTCTTTAACTCATGCATTTTTAACATTTACCTAATCATATTAAAAATTCATCAGAACACTATATGATTTCCACGTTTAATGATTAACCTTGAAATTACCACATTCAGGATTTCCTCACCGCCCCGGTGCATTTCATTCTTTCCTCAACGGTCCATGTGTTTCATTTTCTGCTGGCTTTCATCAGCTGTCCGCACGTTTCATTTTTCCTCAAGGTTCGCCTGCTTTCATTTTCTCATTGCTTTCCTGCCTGTCCGCTGCTTCATTTTTTCTCTCTGGATGTCCTCAAGAGTCGGATCGATCCGTAGTTGGATCAATCAACTACAGACATGCATTCCGCTAAATTGTGCACGTTCAACTGATATTGTTTTTAATTGGTGATTAAATCCTAATTGGTTATGGTTGGTGGAAATTCTATTGATGCTCTCAAATAATTTCATAATCACCACCCTATTCTATTACCATTTTAGCTCATTAATTTTGAGCTCTCGCCTATATCCCGACAATTCAAAGCCTTGTATGGTTTTGTTTGTTTTGTTGTCTATGCAAAGAAATTACTCTTGTTGTGCTGAAATTACCTTCCTCGACCGATAAATTCATCAATTTATGGTGTATCGTAAGGCAATTCAAATTTCCTCGTAAGGGTTTTGTTTGTTTTGCTGTTCATGCAAAGAAATTACTCTTGTTAAAGTTTGAAATAACTCTTCTTAACTGGTAGAAAATTCATCAATCGCTATGGTGTATCCCGCACTAAATTTTGTAAGGGTTTTGTTTGTTTTTTGTTGTTCATGCAAAGAAATTCACTCATGTTGCAGCTTGAAATTACTCTTCTCAAATCTGAGAAATTCGATCAATCGTTACGGTGTATCCGCAATTCAAATTGTATGGTTTTTGTTTTTTACTGTTCGCAAAGAAATTACTCTTGTTGTAGTTTGAAATTGCTCTTCTCGAATGTGAGAAATTTGATCAATAGTTATGGTGTATCTAGAAATTCAAATTTTTGTAAGCTGCTTTTGTTTGTTTTTGTTGTTCATGTAAAGAAATTACTCATGTTGCAGCTTGAATTACTTTTTTCGAATCTGAGAAATTCGATCAAATGTTATGGTGCATCCGGGAAGAATTCAAATTTCTGTATGGTTTTCTTTGTTTTTTTTGTTGTTCATGCAAAGAAATTACTCTTGTTGTGCTTTGAAATTACCTTCTCAACTGAAATTCGATCAATCGCTATGGTCCTTCTTCGGTAAAGTGAGCCCTCAGTATATCCATCGTTAACACCAGCCAGAACTACCTAATATATATGGAATATCAGACCAGAGTATTTGAAAAATATCTCGGGTCCGGAGCAGTGAAGACTACCTACATATATGGAAATCTCTGCATCAGAATTTTAAGAAACTAAAAGGGTAAATCGAAGGTATGCATATATTGTTTCGTCTTAACCAATTCACTCAGAGGGTTTGTTTTTCCGGTATTCTTCCTATATATTCCTAAGAGAACATTAAACCGATAAACAAACACATTCTAGATCAAGTATCTCTTATTTTCCTTTGTTTACACACCTGAAGTTCATTATTTTTTTATTACGGCTCTTCTACTTCAGAAAGGGATCGAACTTCATGATGACCTTGTTTCATTCACCTCCTGAATATAAACGTTGAACGGAACAAATGTTGCTTGTTCTTAGGGCTCAAGTAGGTCATCCCTTTCAACCCTACAGTCCCAAAAATAGAGTGAAAAACAAATCACATCGACAATGGACTTAGGCAGTTAATCTCACAACACCCGATGGCTCTAAAGTTCTAATGAAAGTTAATTTAGAAAATTTACAAAATACAAGATTAATTTAGCGATGTTCTATTTGCACACATTTGCTATCCTTATCGCTATTTATTTAATCCCTTTTAACAATTTAGAACCCTATTTTGAGTACTTTTTGGGTAATTTTGACATTTTTACTCAATTAATACTTCTCTTGGAATGGCGCGGCTGGATGTTATTTACCATTTTACTTTTATCGGCAATAATTACTATACACCGTTTGATAATTGTTGTTTACATAATTGGTTGATATAATACTGATCAACCATGTCCACAAGTTTTATTTTCATTATTTTTAGGGGCATAAATTCCATGGTTTTACTAATTTTAAGAAAATATTTAATTTATACTTAAACAAGGTTTTGTTCAAGGGAAAATCATATAGAGTTGTAGTATCACTTTGTCCAAAAACAAGCTGAGGAAGGGATGTTGCCGATGGATTTTGTGAAACTGGGAAACGGTGGGCAATGCATTGATGAAGTGGCTTGCAAGGAAGATGGACTTTGTTGCACGATTGTGTAGACTCTTGACTTGACTGAGTTGGAGTATTGTAAATAGGCAGCCTTCCGTGTACATAATTTTTTAATCTTCATAAACTGGCTGCGGTGGGAGCGGAAATGATTGCGTTGCTTGGGATGGTTGGAATTTAGAATTCTTCATTCATATTACTTTGTATATTTATGTTTATGTATATCAATAAAATGGAAACGTGAACTCTATTTCTGTATGTAAGAAAAATTTCCGTAATCTCTATTTTAAATACGTAAACTCTATTTCTATATATAAGAAGCATTTCCGTAATCTCTATTTACGTCTCAAAAGCATTGTTGCATAGAGATTAATTTTATTGTACTGCTTTTTCTTTCTCAGATTTGATTTGATTTCATTTAATTTTTACATCCTCTAATTGATAGAATTTTCCATTTTGACGGATTTTATTTAATTTTTTTACATCTTATTAATTGATAGAATGAGGAATCAATTTTAAATTGTTAAGTCCTATTTGTAATTATAGTGTGATATTAAATTTAATTTTTAATTTTTTACATCCTGGAATTTGAAAATATTGAAATTATTAACTCCTATTTGTAATTGTGAAACCCCTAAACAACGAATTAATTCGGAAACCCCTAACCACAAATTGTGGCTCCCTTTTAATGCCGGGATATAGTTACGCTTCGGGATAGCGTGACACCTATTGTCAATGGGAAGAATTAATGATCTCTTAACCTTATTTAACTTTAAACCCTAATATGATGGATAAGCATTCAAGATGCGTATACCTAGTCGTCCTCCAAAATCAATGAACCAGATTTATTGCTCATAACTTCCTTGCATTTATAAAGACATCCTCTGCTAATTTTTTACATTTACCTAAGCATACTTAAAAATTACTGTGCGCATATATAATTGACACATTCAATAATTACGTATGAATGCCACAACCTCCACGCACTACGTGAGCGCATGCATCCACACACTGGGGAAGGGTTTATTGTGATATCCGCATGCACAAGCCGCACTCTGAACCTACCACACATCTCCGAATGCACCACACCATTCTCTATGAAGCTGTTTGTTCCATGATTACATTAGGCTTAATTACACCTCATTGCATGCAAAGAAGGATTAAAGTAGCACCATGCCATGACTATGCTCAATATTCTCACAAAGAAGCTCCAGATTACGCTATGGATCATTGGTATGTAAGAATTACAATGTTTAAAATTTATTGACAACCGCATGCATGTTACACACAACCTCTTGCACGCTAATGCTTTTCTAATGTATATGTGCAGGTCTCTTCAATATCTCCGCACTCATCTCAAAGGAGGCAACACATCACTTTTGCACTCCAGCATTTCCTCTCATTATCTAACTCAACGGTTTTTTCTGGAACAAGTATGTACTCAACAAATTATACATGTGTTTTCCGATCCATATAACGCTTGCCTTGCATCTTTATTTCTTGAAATCCCTATGGAGGTGCATTCTTATTTCTTTATTGAAATGTACATTGTGTAAGGTTCAATTATATGTACTAAATGTTACCCCCATTTCGTTCAACATTTCTGAATCGATTCCTCTCTTAATCGAATCCCTGGCTGTGTACTCGCTGGAATCGTTTCCTTTCATTGGAATCGTTTCACTGTAAAGATAAATCGGTTGGAACCACGGTCTATATCATTGGTTTTGATTTTCCTTCTTCCTTTCTGGGATACATGCTTTATCTTGATTCCCATTTCACTACAACTCGAGGGGTTTGTCATGTATTATTTTATTTAAAAAAATGTGGTTTAGTTTTTCTCATTGTGTTTAATGTTTTCTTGGCATTTCTAAAGATTCAAGGTAGCACAACCACAAGTGGAATCATATTTAA
This sequence comes from Picea sitchensis, assembly GCA_010110895.2. Classification (NCBI taxonomy): domain Eukaryota; kingdom Viridiplantae; phylum Streptophyta; class Pinopsida; order Pinales; family Pinaceae; genus Picea; species Picea sitchensis. The sequence continues at coordinate 14,701 of SNQJ01S0192436.1, forward strand.
TTTGTTCAACTATTTGAAACATGCTACGCATGTATTCTTGTAAACAAAAATATTTTTTTGTTTCAATTTGTGCAAGACTCGCGACATTAACCTGTGGCTTGAGAATCACGACTAAGGGCATCTAGTTGGCCAAAATCACTGGGATCGCGTGACCTGCCCAGCTATCAAACCTTAACATGGTTGATTTTTGTCCCCGTTGTGCTTCGAACCGGTGGATTTAATATCACGGAGTGGCTTAACAACACACTCCGCCACCGATTGTCCTACACCTTGGGGACTCTGTAAACAAAAATATTAACCCAACTTTAAAACAAATATAATTATGAATATGTTAATACACCTAACCAATTTCCACAGAGTTTCATATTCTACGCTTTTTCTCACTGTAACCAAACTCCACCCTCAATTCAATCTTTCCATTGCTCAAAAACAAATATAATTACACTGATAGGCCCCCTATTCGTATCGGTGGATTAATTAGTCTTTAATTATGTTCAATTTCAGGGTTGGAAATTGAAGATGCTGGTATATTCTTTGTTGTCCTTCCAAATCAATGAATGTGATTTAGTCTTGGTAACTTCCTTGCATTTTTAAATGCGTCCATAACCTGCTTACTTTTAACATTTACCTAATCATATTAAAAAATTATCGTAACACTATATGATTGCCACGCTTAATGATTAACCTTGAAATTACCACGTTCAGATTTCCTCAGCTGAGGAAAGCCAGCAGAAAATGAAACGCGCCAACCGCTTTTCATTTTATGTTGGCTTTCCTCAGTTGTTCTGGCATTTCATTATTTCCTCACCGGTTCACAAGCCATTTCTAGTGGTTTTCCCTCAGTCAGTTCACAAGCTTCATTTTTTCTCTTTGATTTCCTCTCAAGTTGGATCGATCAACTACATGCATGCGTTCTGTTAAATTCAAGTACGTTCAACCGATATTGTTTTTTAATTGGTGATTAAATCTTAATTGGTGATGGTTGGTAGAAATTCTCTTGATGTTCTCAAATAATATCATAATCACCACCCTATTCTATTACCATTTTAGCTCATTAATTCTGCTGATCTTCTGTGTATCCTGAAATTCAAATTTTTGTAAGGGCTTTGTTTGTTTTTGTTGTTCATGTAAAGAAATTACTTGTGTTGCAGCTTGAAATTACTCTCTTCAACTGAAATTTTATCAATCGTTATGGTGTATCCTGCAATTCAAATTTCGGTAAGGGTTTTGTTTGTTTTTTGTTGTTCATGCAAAGAAATTACTCTTGTTGCAGTTTGAAATAACTCTTCTCGAATCTAAGAAATTCGATCAATCGTTATGGTGTATTCGACAATTCAAATTTTTGTAAGGGTTTTGTTTGTTTTTTGTTGTTCATGCAAAGAAATTACTCGTGTTGCAATTTGAAATTACTCTTCTCGAATCTGAGAAATTCGATCAATCGTTACGGTGTATCTGGCAATTCAAATTTATGTAAGGGTTTTGTTTGTTTTTTGTTGTTCATGCAAAGAAATTCCTCTTGTTGCACGTTGAAATTACTCTTCTCGAATCTGAGAAATTCGATCAATCATTATGGTGCATCTAGAAATTCAAATTTTTGTAAGGGTTTTATTTGTTTTTTTGTTGTTCATGCAAATAAATTACTCGTGTTGCAGTTTGAAATTACTCTTCTCGAATCTGAGAAATTCGATCAATCGTTATGGTGTATCCGACAATTCAAATTTCTGTAAGGGTTTTCTTTGTTTTTTTTGTTGTTCATGCAAAGAAATTACTCTTGTTGCAGTTTGAAATTACTTTTCTCGAATATGAGAAATTCGATCAATCGTTATGGTCCTTCCTCAGTAAAGTGAGCCCTCGGTATATCCATCGTTAACACCAGCGAGAACTACCTAATATATATGGAAATATCAGACCAAATATTTGAAAATATCTGGTCTCATAGTGAAGACTACCCAATATATATGGAAATCTCAGACCAGAATTTTAAGGTGGTGAAGGAAAAGGTATGAGGTAAATCGGAAGGCATTCATATATTCTTTCATCCTGAACCACCCACGTACAGGGTTTGTTTTTCTGGTATTCTTCCTATATATTCCTAAGAGAACATGAACCGATAAACAAAAAGATTCTAGATCAAGTATCTCTTATATTCCTTTTGTTTACACACCTGAAGTTCTTTATTTTTTTATTACGGCTCTTCTATTTCAGAACGGGATCGAACTGCATGATGACCTTGTTTCATTCACCTCTTGAATAAAAGTTGAAGGGAAAAAATGTTGCGTGTTAAATTTTAGGGCCATCGATTCGTTAGGTCATCCGTTTCAACCCTAGAGTCCCAAAATAGAGTGAAAAACAAATCACATCGACAGTGGACTTACACAGTTAATATCACAACACCCGATGGCCCTAAAGTTCTAATGAAAGTTAATTTAGAAAATTTCCAAAATACAAGATTAATTTATCGATGTTGTATTTGCACACATTTGCTATCCTTATCGCTATTTATTTAATCCCTTTTAACAATTTAGAACTCTATTTTGAGTTTTTTTTGGGTAATTTTTGACATTTTACTCAATTAAAACTTCTCTTGGAATAGCACGACGGGATGCTATTTACCATTTTACTTTTATCGGCAATAATTAATATACATCGTTTGATAATTGGTTGTCTACAGAAATTGGTTGATATACGCTCATCAACCATGTCCGCGTGTTTTATTTTCAATATTTTTTAGGGCATAAAATTCCATGGCTTTAATACTTTCTTAAGAAAATATTTAATTTATACTTAACCAAGGTTTTGTTCAAGGGAAAATCATATAGAGTTGTAGTATCACTTTTTCCAAAAACAAGCCGAGGAAGGGATGTTGCCCATGGATTTTTGTGAAACTGGGAAACGGTGGGCAATGCATTGATGAAGTGGCTTGCAAGGAAGATGGACTCTGTTGGACTCTTATACATGATTGTGTAGACTCTTGACTAAGTTGGAGTATTGTAAATAGGCAGCCTTTCAGTGTACATAATTTTTTAATCTTCATAAATCCAGATGCAGGGAGCGGAAATGATTGGGTTGCTTGGGATGGTTGGAATTTATAATTCTTCATTCATATTACTTTTGTATATTTATGTTTATGTATATCAATAAAAATGGAAACGTAAACTCTATTTCTGT
>SNQJ01S0192437.1:3413-21281 GCA_010110895.2 Picea sitchensis
ATTGCAACAACTGCGAGAACTTCAAGCAACATATATGTATTAAGTGAAATTGGAAATGAAAAGTGTTTCCTAGGAAAGGAAGATGAAAGTTGGATATGGCATAAAAGAATGGGTCACATACATTTTTATAGCCTTGTCAAAGTAAAAAAAAGGGAAGCAGTTAGAGAAATTCCCCAGATCACAAAACCAACCAACACTTTATGCAAGCATTGTCAACAAGGAAAACAAACAAAGACCAAGTTTAAATCAAAAGAATATTCAATGACAAGACCACTAGAAATTGTGCATACTGATCTAGTTGGACCAACTACAACAAAGGGGTTAAAAGGTGAGAAACAATTTATGTTATTAGTTGATGATTATGCAAGAATGACTGCAGTTTTGTTTCTCAGGAATAATTCATAAGATTTTGAAAACTTCAAGTTCTAAAAGGAAATGGTTGAAAATGAAATGGATTAAAAAATAAAATGATTGAGATTTGATAATGGAGGAGACTTCACTTCAAAGGAATTTATGGACTAATACAACAGGTATGGAATAAAAAGGCAATTCTCCATTGCTAGGACACCTCAACAGAATGGAGTTGTTGAAATAAAGAACATGACAATACAAGAAATGGCTCAAACAATGCTAATGGATTCCAATTTGATAGATATCTTTTGAACATAGGCAATGCATACAACAGTTCACATTCAAAACAAAGTAATGCTAAGAAACAACACTGGCAAAACTCCATACAAGCTATGGAAAGGAAGACCGACAAATGTGAAGCACTTCAGATTTTTTGGAAGCAAATGCTACATGAAAAGAGAAGATGCATAATGTGAAAGTTTGACTCTCGTGTGGACAAAGGAGTACTTGTTGGTTACTCAAGTAAAAGGAAAGAATACAAGTGTTACAACCTGAGATTGAACAAAGTTGTGGAAAGCATCAACATAACAATTGAAGAATTAGCTAGGGAAGAATTAAAGAAAGAAGAAAATGAATGGAACAACTTTACGAAGAAGAAGCAGAAGATGAAAAAGAAGTAGAAGGGGAATATGAAGAGGATATGACAGAAGAAGAAGAGAAAGTTCAACAAGTGCCTCCAAAGACACCTAGTAGACAAGTACAAAAGAATAATCCTTCAGATCAGATTATTGAAAACAAAGATGCAGGAGTTGAGACTAGAAGAATAATCTGTTCACCAGAAAAAACAAACCTAACACTCTCATCTATGATTGAACCAACCTTTTTTGAAGAGACCAACAAGGATGAATTTTGGACTAAGGCCATGGATGAAGAATTGGTCAAATAGAGAAAAATGACACTTGGGAATTGGTTGCAAGACCAAAGGATAAGAATGTGATCGACACAAAGTGGGTATATAGAAATAAATTGAATGAAGATGGACAAGTTACAAGGAACAAAGATAAATTGGTATGTAAAGGATATGCACAGGTTGAATAGACTTTGAATAGACATTTAACCCAGTTGCCAAAATGGAAGCAATCCGATTGCTTTTAGCTTATGCATGCTCCAAAAATATTAAAGTGTATCAGATGGACGTAACATCAACTTTTTTGAATGGGGAACTTGAAGAAGAAGTATACATTGAACAACCATAAGTATTTAAGTTGTCAGAGAATGCAGATTATGCGTGTAAATTAAAGAAGGCCTTGTATGGTCTAAAATAGGCTCCTAGAGCATGGTACTCTAGACTGGATAAATATCTACAACAAGCAGGGTTCAGAAAAGGAAGTGCATACAACAACCTCTACATCAAGGTAACTCAAGATAGTGTTTTATTAATTGAATTTTATGTTGATGATATTATTTTTGGAAGTACAGATGACAGGTTAAGACAAAAATTTGCAAAGGACATGCATACTGAATTTGAAATGTCATTGCTTGGAGAACTATCATTGTTTCTAGGTCTTTATATATGTCAAAGCAACCAATAAATTTTTATTTCTCAAGCCAAGTATATCAGAGAAATGTTAAAGAGGTCCGAAATGGAAGATTGCAAACCAGTTATCACTCCCATGCGAACTAGTTGCAAATTGAGCAAATATGATGATTCAAAGTCTAAAGATCAAAGGCAATACAGGTCAATGATTGGTAGCCTACTAAATGTGATAACATCTAGACCAGATGTAATGCAAGCAATTGGAAAGGTGGCACGATTTCAAGCATCACCAAAGGAATCACATGTATTAGCAGTGAAGAGGATTTTCCGATATCTCAAAGGAACAAAAGAGTTTGGATTATGGTATCCAAAAGGAAAGGATCTATCACTTATTGCCTACACAGATGCAGATTGGGTAGGTTGCATTGATGATCTAAGAAGCACTAGTGGAGCAACGTTTTACTTGGGTGAGTGTTTAATATCATGGCTAAGAAAGAAACAATCATCACTATCTTTAGCTACAACCGAGGCAGATTATATTGCAGCAACAACATGTTGTACACATGTTCTATGGATGAAACACACTCTGGAAGATATATAGGTTGAGTATGATGATCCCATTCCAATCTATTGTGATAATAAAAATGCTATCAGTATCTTAAAGAACTCGATGATGCACTCCAAGACGAAGCACATTCCAATCAAGTATCACTTTCTAAGGGAACATGTTGCAGAAAATAACATCAGAGTTGAATATGTGGGCACAAAAGAACAAGTGGCATACATATGGAAAACAAAGGAAGTCAGTGCTTCCAGTTGTAGCTGGAAAACAAAGGAAGTCGGTGCTTCCAATGAATGTAATTCTTCAAGACATATAAGAAAATTTTTTTCATGGTTTTCTCTCGCTTTGGGTTTCTATGTATAAACACTGGTGTACTGTGTATGTGTATGATTGTTCATTGTTTATTTACTCTGCAAATATTGGATGATAATTCTACATTGATATAACACTTGCATGATATGGTTGAATATGATTAGATTGCTCTATTACTGATTCACCCCGCGTCTCAGTAATCCAACAATGGACTACATAATTTTATTATAAATGGGGGTTCTTCACAAAATATGGAATATCACCTTATATTAGGTAGTATTAGGTTATTTATGATACATATATCACCTATCACTATAACTAATGAAATTTTATTATGTCACTTAACATGAGGTGAGTTTAATAAACTTTGGACACTATTGGAGTGTTTGAATACTCCAACAACCCTCTTTAATATTCAACGTTTTACATAGATAATCATAATATTGTAAAATACCACATGCTTTATTTTCAATTGCTCATCCTGTCTAGTACTTCAGAATTGTGTTGGTGCTCCATTAGGTTGTCATATCCTCCATTTTTAATGAAGAACTCATTAATATTCACCTAAACAATCAACTTTCCATCTACTTTTTTCTAAAAAAATATATTGTGAAGTTTACCTATGCAATTTCACTACCATCTCCTTTTATTGAAGAAAGGACTAGATTCATATCGACATAGGGAGTAATGCAACTCATGTAATTTGTTGGAGACTTATCCAGGATCTTTCTTTAAGAGAGAAAGCCTCTCTTCATTATTTGAAAATAATAATTTTCATTTTCATCTAATTCCTCTTTCACCGAGTTCTAAACTACATTTTCACTTTCATCGTCATTTCTTTTACTTACACTCTACTACTATGGATAAATTGAAACAATAAAAAAGATCCTTATCCTTTTTGTTGCTGCAACTACTTTATTTCTTTCACCTTTCCTAATGAAATTATTTTCTTCATTTTCATCTTCATAAATCTTATGATTTTACTCTTCCATAAGATTTTAAAGCATGGCCTCTAGGGATTGTGATGGAATATTACATAGTGTAAATACAAGGTTACGATGTTTATAAGATACACTCTTTAAAAAAAAAGTGCTACGTGGCAGCACAGTCCCTGTCGAGTTGAATTGGGAATAAATGCACAAGGATGGGGAAAAAGTAGCGGAGGTAAATGGAAACTACAGTGGAGACGTGGAAAGCAACATGAAACACATGTGGTATCCATGTAGGAAATGACATGTGGTCTCTAGAGCCCCATTTAGTTTTTGAAGGTATATAATCCATCTTTCTTTTATTTTTTAGCAGTAGTCTGACTTGCTATGTTCAAAATTTCCGTTCCTACCTTGCATGTTTTATTTCTTCAATGTATTTATGAAATTCGTTCATAATGATTTTTGTATACTTCCAATTGGTTAGAGTTAAGTACAATTTCCATAGATCATTTGGCTTGTGTGTCTCTATATGTGCAAGGAAAAATAAAGGTATATGCATAGCAGGAGAAAAAGATATGCATGAGAATTCCTTACATATTCCTGTTACATATGCATGAGGATTTCTGTTACATATTCCTGGAATTTATTTTTTACCAGTAGTCTGACTTGCTATGTTCGAAATTTACGTTCCTACCTTGCATGTTTGATTTCTTCAATGTATTTATGAAATTAATTCATAATAATTTATGTATAATTCCAATTGGTTAGAGTTAAGTACAATTTCCATAGATCATCTGACTTGTGTGTCTCTATATGTGCCAAGAAAAATAAAGGTATATGCATAGCATGAGAAAAATATATGCATGAGAAAAAGATAAAACACATAAGACACATATAAAGTTACATTCAAATTAAATAAACACAATTTCTTGACATTCAACATAGTTGAAGATAAAAATTTCAGAGCGCATAAATATAAAAGGAGATAACAATAATTTTATTTGAAATATATCAAAAATTAATATTGTTTGTTACATATTCCTAGAAATTTAAATGCGTTTGTCATATAGACTGGGATTGGGGCTCCCACGGACCATAAGAGAAATATGTACAAGAAATAGGACTGTGGAAAGAAGAAGTGGGCGATGGTAGAGAGAAATACCTAAAAAGAAGAAATTGGAAGGTATTAGTCCTTGGCTAGATATTTCTATCTAAGAAGGTGGAATAGCTGGATTGATAAACAAAGAAGGATGTGATTAATATATACTTAAAATGATTGTACATATCACCCCTTTTTCTATTTTCTTGCTGATGCCTTTTTATTGCTGTCGTCGAAAGCTACTGGAATTGTGCCAACTGTCTGTTTCCCTTCGTGGCGACCTCCTCCATTTCCCTTTGGATCCATTCTTCAATGTAGCCTCTCAAGGGGGCCACATTGATCTCATCCCGAAGTTTATGTTGAAAAGTTCCTTTTCTCATTCCCTTAGATCAATGAAAGATTACACATAGCCTGATCAATTTCTTCATTTTGTACCGAATAGTTGACTAGCCAGTTGTCCACACCATCTTCACCATATTCAAGGATGATATAAAACTTTTCTAAAGACAACCCCTTAAAAATATCAACTTTTTTTATTGAAGGATTGCTTATTTAAGGGAAAGGAGTTGAGGATTAAGTTGGGGTCTTGGACCTCGTTGGTCCTTTTGGCTAATTCTATTTCAGTCATCTTTCTGAATATTTTTTCTTTCTTTGATATGGCTTGTTCACATGATTGGACAATGAGATGCATATTCTTTACTTTCTCTTTCCATCATGCATTTAATTGAGTGATCCAATTTTGGGAGGGGAGATATTCTTGTCTTCTTCTCATATCTGTCATGTTGTTGACATGGATGCCAAAAGGGATGACTGTGTCTAAATAGAAACATTCTTCATTTTTTAAATCCACCTGCAAATGTTCGTGCAAAGCATGTGCCCTCATTCCAAGGGAAGCCATAATTTGTGATGTTTCCTAGACCTTAGTAATCCATTCCATTCTTTTCTTGATATTCTTCTCCACATAGCCTCTACACGATGCGAGGAGGCTGGAGGATCCTTTTAACTTGGATGCAGAGGTGGAAGGCATGGCTATTTCTAAAGGACTAGCAAGAAATGGCATAGGAATCAAAGCATCCTCCAATTCCTTGACTCGGTCCTTCAGTCTGGCATTCTCAACCTCAATGCCTCCAATGGAATCATTAAGAGAATCTCTAGTTTCTCGGTGAAGTCGGGAGATTTGGGACAACCGCATGTTCCCAAGCTTAATCTTTGAATGATATTTTCCTTTCTTATTTTTTACATCTCTCTTTTCAATAATTAAATTTTTAGACTCGCTGTAAAAACAAACGCTCTGGAATACAGAGGATTCATCTTCGTCAAAATTTTCGGTCTCGACTATTTCCATTGGGCAAATATGTTGGATCACATCTCTGGGATGATTGAGGTTGCAGAATACGCTATTTAGATGAGTCTTAAGTTCCATGTTCTCACTTTCAATTTCGAGCTCTTCCGCTTGCCCTAATTTTTTTTTCTCTTCTTCTTCACGGGAAGCTTGTGAGAACTATAAATTTTAGCGCGAGGAGGGTTGTTATCTCCTCCTCTGTTTGAAGAATTCTGGGTTTCTTTCTTACTGGGGTGGGACGTTGGATCGATGCTCTGGGATGTTTTACTCTTGGGGGTGGTATCCGAGGATTGAACACTCTTCTCACCGGGGCCTTTTCCTTGTTGCTTGTACAATTTAGTGGTGCTTTGCAATGTGTCTAGGTCACCGACATCAAAAGTAGGAGTGTTGTTGTTAGTGTCTTTGTTTTCACTCAGGCATCCTTGGAAAAATGAATTGCTGAAGCCAACTGCAAGTAACTTTTCTAAAAAAATTCCATTAGGGTTGAACCATCTTAGCCTTTCAACATATCTTAGGTTCAAGTTGTTGAAATGGGCTGCAAATTCATGAATTTTGTTGACAAACCTCAACATGAAGTCCCCGACTTTCCAAGGTAGAGGAATTAACTTCTTTTTTATCTTCTCATGGAAACCAATAGTTGTATTGCCTTGCTATTTCTGTAACAAACATTATGTCCGTATTGTGACATGGAAGGAGAGAAGGATTTTCATTGGAGCCAAAAATCCTTATCACACTGCAATTATCCATTTGTTCAAGTGCCCCCTTCTTGTCCAAAAAATTGGTTTTCTGGTTAGACATGAGGGGAGCATCCTTTCCTAATAATAAAAAATTGAAAACAGAGACAAAGTCATTCAAAACCTCATAAAAATAGTGGGAGGCCTTGTGCCTCCACAAGGTCTGGTACCAGAAAGTTACTGGGTCGAATTCCCAGTTTACCTTCTTGGACATAGACAGTTTTAGAAACAGCGATTTTAAAAGCAGAATGTAATGCTACTCCTTGAGCTCTGAAATAGGATGACATATACAATTTATTCTCCTTTTACAAGCTTGACAATTGGGAACAAATTTCCATGGATGTGAAACTCCCCAATAAAAAATGGCTTGTTCCTTGGTTGTGAAATAAAAAATATAAAGAACCATCCGGAAAATAGTTGCTGTGGATTCCTGTACCATTATTCTTGTAAACAACGGACAATTTCCTAGAATGAATTTATAAATGAACTAACACCTGTCTTGTGATATCTTTAGGAACAACCTTTGGGTATTCGGGGAACTCGGGCCAGAGGTCCAACCCGTTATTATCTTTTAGGAACTTCTTGGAGTCTTCTCCTCGACGCCAATGTTGGCTCTGACAATCTTAACATTTGGTGGAAGACCTAAGATGACAAAGAAAAAGGAGTGGTCCCGCGGTGGAATAATTCTTTGTATAAATATGTTGCTCGGCACCAAAGAGAGACCAACTCCCTTCTGATCAAAAACCCGGGGACACATCACTTACGATATTCGGAGGTCCGAATTATTTCATTCTGGGCGGAATGGTATGAGTAGTAAGAATATGCCACGGACCACTAGAAGTTCACAGTCCCTCACCGTGCAGAAGATGTTCATTGTATCTCCATAGAAATGTTGTCAAGCTGGTGCCATAAGTTTATGAGAAGGTCTGTTTTCTCCAGGAGGCGATGCTTAAAATGAGTGAGTTGGAGGAGATATCCTGAGCCTTTAAGCTCATTAATGATAATCTCTAGGTGTTACATGATGAACTATTACTAGTAAATGTTACTTATTGAATATTTGGAAGTGCGAAGGTGGTAGGTATGATGAAGAGCAATTAAATATTGGAGGTTTCATGAACACACCAACTTGATGAAGCGTTTAAGCGACATTCAATGATGTTTGAAATTACTTTTCGGAAGCGATAATATAACCCTAAAAAAATCTTGGTTTAATGCATATTAATGGGAGATCTCCTCGAGCCTTTGCTCATTAATGGCGATATTTACGATTCCTACATGATGAGCTATTAGTAAAAACTTACTAATTGCATATTTAGAGAAAATACCTTATATATATATATATATAATAATCTTTTATAATTTTTTTATTATTATAAATAAGACTCTTTCATATATATAAGTATGAAAAGCAGTCGGACAGGCTTGAAAGTAGGGTTGCAAAGGATACAGAGGAGAAGTGAGTGCACTTGGTCAAATTGTATGTCTTTTACAATATATATATATATATATATATATATATATATATATATATATATATATATATGTTTTTATAAACAATTTTTTATTATAAACAGAGTCTTGAAGGTGGCGGGGGCGAGGAAGAACAAGTAAGGAATGGCCAGAACAAGTATGAAAAGTGGTTGGATATATATATATTTATAAACAATTTTTTATTATAAACAAGTGCGAAGGTGATGGGGACAAGGAAGAGCAAGTAAGGAATGACCAAGTATAAAAAGAAGTTGGATGAGCTTCAAAATAGGGTTCTGAGGGGATACTTTCGGAGAGGTGAGATTAAAATGATCCAAGTGTATGTCTCGAAATTTTGACATAAACAAGTGCGAAGGTGATGGGGACAAGGAAGAACAAGTAAGGAATGACCAAGTATGAAAAGTGGTGGACGGGCTTCAAAATAGGGTTACAGGGGATACTCAGGAGAGGTGAGGGTCCGATGGTCAAATTGTATGTCTCAGAAATTTTGACTACAAAATGCGTAAAACGGAAGAGGGCATGATGGGGCAGTCGAGCGAACGATTTGTATATTTGCGGAATTTCGGGTGCTATTTGCAGGTCACGGAACAATGGAAGGGAAATCTNATAAACAAGTGCGAAGGTGACGGGGACGAGGAAGAACAAGTAAGGAATGGCCAAGTATGAAAAGTGGTTGGATATATATATATTTATAAACAATTTTTTATTATAAACAAGTGCGAAGGTGATGGGGACAAGGAAGAACAAGTAAGGAATGACCAAGTATGAAAAGTGGTGGACGAGCTTCAAAATAGGGTTACAGGGGATACTCAGGAGAGGTGAGGGTCCGACGGTCAAATTGTATGTCTCAGAAATTTTGACTACAAAATGCGTAAAACGGAAGAGGGCATGATGGGGCAGTCGAGCGAACGATTTGTATATTTGCGGAATTTCGGGTGCTATTTGCAGGTCACGGAACAATGGAAGGGAAATCTTGAGCCCGCCTGTCTGGGAACCCACAATAGAAAAAGTGGCTAAGTATGGAATATGGAAACGGTTGGTCAAAATTGTTTTCGGAATTAAGGATTGGAGGTTTCGTGAGCACACCAACCCAACGACGCGTGAACGACATTCCATGATGTTTGAAATTAACACTCAGAAGGGATAATATAAACCTCCATAAATTTTGGTTTAATGCGTATTAATGAGAGATCTCCTTGAGCCTTTCACTCATCAATGACAATTTTTATGGTTCCTGCATCATGAGCTGTTAGCATTAAAGATTACTAATTGCATATTTAGAAATAAGACCTTATATATATATATATGAGTATGAAAAGTGGTCAGACGAGCTTGAAAGTAGGGTTACAAAGGATCAAAGGATTCTCATGAGAGGTGAGGGGTCGACGGTCAAATTGTGTGTCTCGGAAATTTTGACTGCAAAACATGTAAAACAGAAGAGGGCATGATGGGGCAGTCCAATGACTGGTTTGTATATTTGTGGAATTCTGGGTGCTATTTGCAGGTCATGGAACAATGGAAGGGAAATCTTGAGCCCTCCTGTCCGGGAACCCACAATCGAAAAATTGGCTAAGTATGGAATAGGGAAACGGTCGGTCGCACTCGTTTTCACTAATATATTGAAATTTGTAATAGATATCCCATTACATGGAAATATATTTTCTACATGTATATCAAGAAATTCCAGGTGTTGTTTGCAGGTTGTGCAAAAATGAAAGGAAAATCTTGAGCCCGCCTATCCAGGAACTCGCAAGCGAAAAAGTCAGTAAGTATGGAATATGGAAACGATAAGTATGGAGTAGGATATTTTTCTGCATGTTTCTGGTCAAGTTGTGTAGGGACATTTAGTAAGACTGTCTCCTCAAGGCATGGTGAGATGTTAGCATTAAAACTCAATTATTTCATACTTGGAAAGAAGTGAGAAGTTGGTGGGAATAGAAAAAAAAAAATTAGGAATTGGATATTTCGTGAACCCGCCAACTCGACGATCCATGAAAGAGATTCCAAGAAATGACCAAGTATGGAAAGCAGACGAATGCGCTTCAAAATGGGGTGACAATAGTTCCCCAGGAGACGTGAGGACTCGATGGTCAAATTGTATGTCTTGGAAATTTTGAGTGAAAAACGTGTAACACGAAAGAGGGTATGATGTGGGAGTCCGACAATAAATTTGTATATCGTGAAAGTTCGGGTGTTGTTTGCAAGTCACGTAACAATGGAAGTAAAATCTAGAGCCTGCCTGCCCGGGAATACGTGATCGAAAAAGTGGCTAGGTATGGAATGGGGAAGCGGTTAGTTGGAGTCACAATATAAAATCATGAGTGAAAATGTGAACCTGTGAGTCTGCCAACCCGCACAGTTAGACATTTTTGGAAAAAACAACTAAGTAACTAGAAAGAGAAAGTAGAGGGGAAAAAGAAACGAGAGTTTGGTTAAGTATAGAAGAGGGGAAAGAAGGGCTAATATATTCAAATCTGTAATAGATATCCCATTTCCTAGCAAGATATTTTCTGCATGTTTATGGAGAAGTTGTATACTTATTGCATATACTTGGAAAGACATGTGAATGTGGCGGGCACAAGAAACAATGACTAGGAATTGGAAATTTCTTGAAATCGCTAACCTGATGATCTGCGAAAGAGATTCCAAGAAATGGCCAAGTGTGGAAAGTGGTCTTATGAGCTTGAAAATAGGGTGACAAGGGTTCTCGAGGAGATGTGAGGCTCCGATAGTCAAATTGTATGTATCAGAACTTTTGAGTGCAAAATGTGTAACACAGAAGAGGGGATGATGTGGGAGTCCGTAAATCAATTTATATATCACAGAAGCTAGGGTGTTGTTTGCAGGTCACAAAACAATGGAAGTGTAGCCCACCTGTCTGGGAACCCGTAAGTGAAAAATTTGGTAAGTATGGAATAGGGAAACGATCCGTGGGACTCATTTTCACTAATATATTGATATTTGTAATAGATATCCCATTACCTAGCAAGATATTTTCTGCATGTTTCTGGACAAGTTGTGTAGAGACAGTTAGTATGAATGTCTCCTCGAGGCATGGTGAGTTGTTAGCATTAAACCTCAGTTATTGCATACTTGGAAATAAGTGCAAAGGTGGCGAGCATAGAAAACAATGATTAGGAATTGGATATTTCGTGAACCCTCCAATCGGACAATCCGCGAAAGAGATTCCAAGAAATGACCAAGTATGGAAAGAGGACGGACGAGCTTCAAAATGGGGTGACAATAGTTCCCCAGGATACGTGAGGACCCGAAGATCAAATTGTAGGTCTCAAAATTTTTGAGTGCAAACTGTGTAACATGAAAGAGGGTATGATGTGGGAGTCTGGCAGTAAATTTGTATATCATGGAGGTCCGGGTGCTGTTTGCAGGTCATGAAACAATGGAAGTAAAATCTAGAGCCCGCCTACCTGGGAATCCGTGATATAAAAGTGGCTAGGTATGGAATGAGGAAGTGATCGGTCAGAGTCGCGATATAAAAGAACGAGTGCAAATGTGAACCCATGTGTCCGCCAACCTGCACAGTTAGACATTTTCAGAAAGATGACTAAGTTGTTGATTTTTTTCATAATCTAGGTTAAGCATGAAGTTTATTTCATTTTAGCATTTCACTTAACCATAAAAAATAATATTGTAGCAACCAAGATCACAAGAAAAAGCACCATGCACAAGAACACAAGAAGTACCCTGGGAAACCCTTCTAAAAAAGGTAAGAAAACCCAACCAAATCCTTTGCTATATTCTTCAAGAGAAAGACCTCCACCAAGATAAACCCTAGCACACAAGAGGGTGCTTCAAACCATACAACTCTAGCACCCAAGAGAGGTGCACACCTTTTAGCAAAGAAGTGTTCTTTATGAAATTTCCAAACTCACAAGAAGTTATGATTCTAAAATGGGGAATTTCCCTTTACTTATATTAGACTTATCCTATCAACCAGAGTGTCTATTGGATCAACAGGGCCAAACTCACTAAGTCATATTATAATTATTTATTATTATTATTATTATTATAATTAATATTAACCATATTAATTGTCTCTTAGATTTATTATTAATCACATTAAGGTGGGGCTGACCTGTACCCTTTACATAACACTTAGGGTTACATGCAGGTATGACTCTTGAACAACATATAGCAAATGATCTGATACACCCACTAGTGCTCATCCACTAGGGGCACATCCATGGGGATGTCATAGCTCTGGTTCATAGCATTACACAGAAGAACCAGATCTACACACATTCACCTGTGCTCATCCATAAGAACGTCCACTCTACAGATCATCTTTCCCACTACCTTACACAGGAGAATCATCTGGAGTTTTCTCATCAAATCCGCTTCTTAGAGGAGGCTAACACATCATCTTAATTTTTGTTCACATGATGATGCACCCAACACTTTCAGATTTCACACGTTCACCTTTTTCTCATCCACACACACGTCCAACTCATAAGATCTCCTTTCCCACTGGATAATCATCTGGAGTTCTTCTCACTCTCTGAATGGAGGAGGTCATCTCTACGTTCCTAGCTCTGTCTCAGGTAGGAACCACATACCCTTCTTAGGGGATTTCTCTCAGGTTTGTAAGTTGAGAGAAAGACTTCACATAGCTGCAATGATCCACACCTCACATGTTTGTAAGCTGGAGAATATCTCACATAGTTGCATTCATCAACATTCCCTCTCAACTAGGGAGGCATTCTTTATTATGCCAAGTCTCACACGGATGTATTTTGAATTTTGTCTTGGTTGGAGTTATCGACACTCCCTCTCAACTAGGGAGACATTCTTCATGAAGTTAATTTGGTGAAGATATCTAAAATATGCTCATGTGTAGGAAGGTATTGCATGTGTACGATTTTTTTCTGCATTATATCTCTGATATAAGGATATTTCATCTCATAGTATTTCGATCCATTAGGAAACACTGGGTTCTCAAGGAGCTTTACTCATGACCCTTGGTTATCATAATAGGATCCATCTCATGATCAAGTGAATCTGTCAGAAGCTTGTGAAGCCACATTTCTTTGCACACTCAATGCTATATACTCTGCCTCTATGGTACTCAAGGCTACAAAGTTTTGTTTTCTGCTATATTAGGAACCCATGGAAAACTTCACGATAGAACATCAGCCAGATGTTGTTTTCTGATTCACTGTACTTTCTGCTCAATCTGAATTGGCATATCCTACAAACTCAAGTTCATACCAGAGGCATATATCAGGCCATATCCAATTGTGCCTTGTATATATCTCAATACATGTTTTGTTGTTTTCTAGTGAGTCTGTCTCGGTTGACTCATGAAATGACTAGGCACATTCACTGCATGGCATGAATCAAGTCTGGGGTTAACCTAACCATATACATTAGTGATTCAATCAGCTGTGGATCAGTATTGTTTGAACCATCATCAATATTATTCTTTAAATCCATCACGATGGATTTTTCATTCTGTCATACTGACCTTCTTTAATATTTTCACTGTATATTTTCCTTGACTTAAGAAAATCTCATTTTTCCTCTGTCATACTTTTTTTCCCAAGAATTTGTGCATCATACTTAGATTCTTCATCTTGAATTTAGAAGTCAAGGACTACTTCTATCCAACAACAAGACTTTCTGGATAAGTCATCATAATCAGGCTCTCGTCACCTCACTGTAATGATATAGGTTTGGATCAACAACACTCTTGTTGAAATCCAAACTCAACAAGAATCTATCTATCTGATATAGTTTTCAACTCATGGATGATAGTATGGATGGAAGTATATCAGGTTCATTGGATCAAGTGTCTCATTATAGACAACTCCCTCTGTTTGTGAGAAACCTCTGGCTATAGATCTCGTTTGTGGTGAAAACCCCCTCCCTTCCTCCTTCGGGGCTGGCACGAACTACCGATCTAGGATTGTTCAAGTCATCGAGTTGGATGACTCATTGGGCTCTTGATGAAATCGATTTGACTTGACACAAGCCATTTTTTTTCAATTCCTCGGCATCCACGATGTGGCACTTGCAGACCCTCTTCTTGGCGCTTTCAACTCTTACGTTGACTTCCTTATCTCTCGATGATAAGCTCCTCCCTTGATGTGACCACGAGCTATGACCGTGGGCCAACTCCTTTAGCGACCCCACACTTCAGGACTTTCGCGAGCTGCTTCCTACTCCTTCCCCAATCTTCGAATCGATGAATGCTTCGGGACCAGATCTACGATCCTTTTTCTTCTCGCGATCAACAACTGTGATCGAATCATGAGTTCAGAATTTGAGAGTCCTGTCTCTTCTTGACCCTGCTTCTTTCAATCGCTAATCAATGATGCACTGATCCTTTGCCATGCGTCCTTCCAGATTCAATGGTCTAAATTTGAGATCGCTCTTTGCGACTTCGTGAAGATCCTATTCTTTCTCCCAGGAAATCTTCTGAAGTTCCTTCTCCCGAACCTCTCAATCTCCTGCCACCTGTCTCCTCCTCGACGATGGGTGACTTCTCCGTCTTCTAGACTTCGGCGAGTCCTCGAATCCTTTGTACACTTAGCACAATTTCACCTTTTGAGACTTTGGCTGTCCTCAAAGGCCTCTTTCTACACTCCTTGTAGAAATCTGTGCAACTTTCCTACAACTTTGCTCGAATTGAAAAAACCTCCAAGGTTTCAAGTTCCTCTGCGAACTCCTCGTGCCCTCCTGAGAACTTCTCGCCCTTCCTCCTAATATTATAAGATGAATTAACTACACCTTAGGTGCACTTCTTGTTCTTGAATCAGTTCTTCGACGACTTCTCCCTAGGCCTTATGGAAAAGTTTAAGGCGTCTCCTTTCCTTTGTCGATGCACTTCTTGCAAAGCCTTCCTTCACCAGAATGTTCAACAATTATGGGATTCCTCTACACCTCCAGTCGTGTAGTTTCTGGGTATGCTCACGCAAGCTCAATTCCCTCATGGAAAAGTATTCCAGAGTGTTTAGTAACTCTGCATTGTGCCTCTCTCCACACAATATTTATTTCCATGGGACATAACCACCTTGAAATTTCTCCCTAAGTCTGTAAATTAATCTAGCGTGCCCTCCTGGCAGCTTCTCTTCTGACTCCACTGAGTTCAGATACACACTCCTTGCGTCGACTCACAAAGTTTCTCTACTTTGTCGCGCACTCCTTGCACTTATCCTAGAGAACCAGACTTAACTTAACACACTCTCAGATAGGAAACTATATCGCTATCCCTGTAGACGATTTCTAACATTCATCTACAATTCAAAAGCATGCAAATGACATTCATAACACAACATCCATTGAACAGAAAGATAAAACATGAAAAACTATTGTTTTCTATTAATGGTGGAATGCCAAATTACAATGATGGAGTTCGATCTATAAATGAGTCTCGACTCTCTGTATCTCTCCTTACAACCTGAATTGTCTATCCTCTCCGACTTGTCTAACCCCAACCTATCTAAACTCTACTTAGCAAAAATACATCAATTTATACAAGAGGGGCTCTACAAGCTTCCCTCCCAAGCTAACAAATGGTGTCAAATCACCATCCCTAATGCTTATCGCAAGGCCAAATTACAATGATGGTAATCCTGCTCCAATTCAGATGCAGATCCATTCCACCGTCAACCTATTAATGGCAACCTTATCTCCATCTTGTGCAAAAGAACGATTTTTCTCCTTCCATCTTGTCTTCAATAAATGCCTGGATCTCGTCTTGGATTCTCGAGGCAAAAATGAGAGGGCGACGACTCTCCTTTATTGAATGTGCACCATGCATGTTGATTATCTGGCACATGCTGAGATGGAGCGATGCTCCTGCATCATACTCCATAGCGGAAAAAATCATGAGATCCTACTCATGAGCTCTCCAACGTGGATGAAATCCACCTGGATCCCAAACTTTCTCTTGGAGTTGTCTCTCGACTCCTTTGGTTTTGTGCTTATGCTCTTGCATCATACCCATTGCTCATGCAGGTTCCTTTTCTTCCAGCATCCTCATGTT
The DNA here is from genome assembly GCA_010110895.2 of Picea sitchensis. Taxonomy (NCBI): domain Eukaryota; kingdom Viridiplantae; phylum Streptophyta; class Pinopsida; order Pinales; family Pinaceae; genus Picea; species Picea sitchensis. The sequence continues at coordinate 19,779 of SNQJ01S0192437.1, forward strand.
GACCGGTTCTATTTTCGAACTTGACATCAACTTTCTTATCTCTTCGATCACCTTGTCCAACTGCTTGATCGACTAGTTCTTCTATTGCAGACTAGCTCGCTGCACTCGCTCCTTGTCGATGGGAAAATCACACTGAATTACCAAGACATATTATTCCTTTGTGGCCTTAGCTTGCCACTCTACTGCAGTCTTCACCCCTACAGGCTCCTCATCACTAAACTGCTGCTCAACTACCACTTCTCTTGACAAATTTTCTCTTGCTAGTCCTTCAGCTGTTCCCATTCTAACTTCCTCCAGCTGTGACTCGTGCTGGTGTATTTCCTTCGGCAAGGATATTCCTCGGAAACCACCTTCTGGTTTTGGATTTACCAACCAATTCTCTAGTGCCTTCAACTCCAATTCTCATTGAGTGAATAAATCCACTGAGTGTTCTTCTTCTGTTGGGACAGTCATCAGTATCTGTTCCATTTTCTCCATGACAATATCTGCTGGTTGTCCTTCTATCGCCTCTGCAACATCTTTGCTAGCCTCTCCTCGGTCACTTGGTAGGAATATCTTGACTCCTTCAATGATTAGAACAGTCTTCTGACCCTCTTTCTCTGTGATATAAGTTTGTAATTTCTCATCATATTCATTCATGTGGCTCATAGTTCTGCGTGAATATCCATCCGAGTGAGGTCTCTCTCCTACCTCCTCTTCATATTTCAATGAACTCTCCATTGAGCTCATTTCTTCTCCCACCTGGAAATCTGGGATATCTCTCCTGCGCACCTGATAGTATAGGATTTTTTTTCCAGATATCTTTCCCTTATGACTGAGGGTTTTAGCATGCCTCAACCACCTCCTTAACATCTGTTGCTACTTCCTGGCCAACAACTTTAGAACATGCCATCTGGGTGTTCTCTTCAAAGTCCATTCATACCTCCAATGTAACTTTGACTTCTACTGCATCTTGAATGATAGCCTCTCCATCTGCGCTCAAATTTCATTGAGCTCCCTGTCCATCTCCACCTTTCTCTTTTGCAAATGGAATTCTCCCCGACCATGCTTACGATCGTTGATGGTCATATTTCCTTGTTTACAGCCTACCTGGCTACTCACCATCTGCTGCATGCCTTGCAACAACTCCAACAGAGCATCACACTCTATCTCCCTGGATTACAAAAATTAATTATGCATTCGCTCCTTCTTCACCTACTGTCTACAGGAAAAATCGAGCCTTTGATACCACTCGACTATCTCTTTCACCTTCCTTCGCCCACACTCTGCAAATGAAACTAAGCTTCTCCCACACTCTATCTCTTCTACCTCGCTTCGCCCACACTCTACAAAAAACATTAGGCTCTAATACCACTCTTGGTGACAACCCCCTCCCTTCCTCCTTCAGGGCTGGAACGACCTCCCGGTCCAGGATCGTTCAATTTGTCGAGTTGAATGACTCGTCTGGCTCCCTATGAACCCGATTTGACTTGACACAGACCCTTTTTTTCAATTCCTCGACAC
>SNQJ01S0192439.1:0-17868 GCA_010110895.2 Picea sitchensis
TTGGTCTCTGCCATACCTCTAGACCTAAGAAGTAATGCATCATGCCTAGGTATTTCATCTTGAACTCTGCAGCAAGCTTCCTCTTAGTATCAACGATGAGCTTCTCTTCTCCTGTTAGAAACAGGTCATCTACATATAACAGTAGTATCACTGGTCCACCATCCACAACCTTGAAATATAGGTTGGAATCTGCGTTACTCTTGGTAAAGCCTGTTGACCACCTAATTCGAATAGGGGGTCAATTCCATGTGCCATGAATCTATGTACCTAATGGTGCAACAAAGTTGAAGACTTATTGGTTCTACAAGGCAATTTTGCCCTCAACATTTCTTTTTGTAATTGGAATTTCTTCTTCCCTGCGTGGGATAATAATTTAATGGGTCTGCATGAATCATATTTTAGGTTAGTTGCCTAGGAATTTATCATTATGGAAGTCCTTTGATCGAGTGTTTTTTTTCCTTAGGTCATTGATCTGGCCTAACCAACCATTTTAATTACCCTTGAGTTTTTCACTCCCAATAATCCCCCAAAGTGGTGAAAAGCGTTCTAATGATCGAGCCCAATGGGTGACTAGGGTCTAAGAATATTGTAAATGACCATGCTAGACATCTCCTAGAGTCTTGCGGAATTTCATCGAGAGTAAGTAGTTTTTTTTTTTTTTTAAATTACCCAATTAATGGTAATTTTAATTAATTTTGATGTAAAAATGTAAAAACTAGGTCCTAGGGGATTTTGATAGGGGTGTGAGTACTCAAAAGAAATGGAATGAGACCCCCTACACCCTTGGACAAATTTTAAACTCAATTGAACAAGTTTTTCTAGGTCATTGTCCATGAGGAGTCCAAGTCAGCAATTTAATTGCTTTATTTGGCTAAGTAAAAATGTCATTTTTTGTAAAATTAGCAAAAAGGTTAGAGAAAGACATGGAGATGATGCCTAACCCCTTTCCTAAGTTAGAGAAACACTTTTCTAACTTAAACTCACCCCCCACACCTAGCCACCACCACAAGTTGTCATCCCCCCTAGGTAAGTTGCGCCCCCCTTGGTGAGTAACTTGTCCCAACTCAAAAATTAAAGGGAAATCACCCCCCTAAGCCTAAGTGCGCCCTCCTAATACTCTAATTATATCATTGGGTGGGCTAAAAGGTGTTCCCCCCTCTCATCCACTCAATCCTCATAACCCTCACCTAGCTAAAACCCTAAAAGTGAGCCCCGCTTAAGATGCTCACCCTCTCTTGCCTGATTGCCACTTGTTTATCATCAAAGAGGGGTCTCTCTTGGCTCCCAAGTATAAAACAAAGCCCACCCCTCATTTGACACATCTATTCTCAGTGTACTGTTACTATGCTCAAATCTCTCCCACTCCTCTCCCACTCTTCTCTCTTTCTCCCATTTTCTCTTGCTCTTGTGTAAAGCTTGCTGCAAGTATTTGCAACAACCTTTTTCTATTGGAATAAAAGAAATATTTGGAGGATCCATGGCGCATTGAGAATCTTTTTGGTGCCATCCTGCTACATTGGAGGTGATACTTGTTTGGTTTCTTTCTTTTTGTATGCATTTGTTATAGATCTAGAGTAGAAAGTCCAAGAAAAGTATTTTGCTTGGGTAGATCTATGGTAGTAGTATTTTAGATCTAGTGAGTAGTTTTTGAGATTTAGCAGAGTATTTTGTTTCATCTTTAAGACCTACTCACCTCTTCTCTTTTCTGTAGCTTTGTTTCACAAGATTTGCAGGTCACCCAAGGGTTTTGTGGACAAATTTCAGATCTGAAAATTTGTCCCTTCACCCAACTCAAGTCTCTTTAAATTTCTGCAATAATTTTCTGTACATTTCCATTCACTTTTGGGCATTCTAACTTTCTTGAATAGGTCATTTAAATATATTTGCTTGCTGACTTTTTACATAGAAAAATTATGTTATTACTAACATAAATTATTTGAGTTTTTTTGTTACTTTTGCATCCTTTCCAGCAAGCTTTGTTTGCTGGTTTTTTATAGATTTGAACCAGAAAAGAGGAGGTGTTGCCCATTTGGGGCCATAAAAATTCAAGAAAAGACCTCCCAAGTTGGAGTATTATTCACCCAACTCTTCTCTCTTCTTCTATCATTGTAAACAAGCCCAAAGAGAGTCTCTTGGGCTTGCATTTCTTTCTAAGTTCCAATTTTCTGCAATTTATTTCATTAATGTGCCTACACCTTGCATAGTGGATTGGCCTAGCCATCCATGCAAAATCGTAAGGCTAGAAGTTAGATTTATTTTCAATTTTGTTATTTCATTTTAAGTTTTCCCCACTTGCCGTTAAGGCAAGGTTGTGTGGATAGGTTTGCTTGTCTTTCATTTCAAGTTAAGCTCTTTTATTTGTTTATTTCATTTACCCACTTTGGCACAAAATTGGTAGGCTTGTCCTCCATCTTGTGCCTTTGTTGAGGTTGCAAGTAGTTAGTTGTTTTTCAAGTTCATTTATTTTCTTTCATTCTTTTGCCTACACCCTGCAAAGAGGATTGGCCTAGCCACCCATGCAGTATCGTAAGGCTTGTTTCATATGCTAAATTGTTTATCGTTGTTTATGCTTTTTAGTTTCCTTTAGTTCCTTTAAAGTTCATTTTTTATATTTCACATCGTTAGAAGCATCTCTATTTGTATCTTGTATAAGCTCTTGGAGGCATCTTTCTTTTGCAATTCGTTTAAGTTGGATCTATAAGCACATTGTTCATTTCATTTACTTAGAAGCTCTATCTCCTTAAGCATTTTTAATACAAGTAACCTCATTGCTTAATCAATTATCTTGTAGCTTTAGGAGGGATAATTTACCTAGTCTAATTAGAGCACCCTTTACTGATACAACTTTTGCCACCAAAAAACAGGCTTGTGGAGGCTACTTGGGGTGCTAGGTCAAGGATGATTTCACGGCACTAGGTGTCCCCTTTGTTGAGTGCCTAAGTTTTCTGGGTTGATCTGTGGAGCTAGGGTAAGGCCTTGTTTTCCTTTCTTATTGAGCACCCAACAATCATTTTTTCCAAAGCAGTAAGAGTATAGGGGAAGTCACATAGTCTAGGTTTGCAACTTCACTTCACCTAATTCAAACTTAAAATTTACTCACACAATTTGTGCTTCAAGTTCATAATCTAATTCTAAGATGTGTATGATCTTTACTTTATTGCAACTTTACTTTCAAGTACTTTCTTTCTTGCATTTACTTTTCGGTTGAGTATATCTATTGTTGAATGGTGTATCTTTGAAGTTGCGCATTAGTCTTTTGGTGGATTTTCTTTCAAGTTGTTGCTCCCTTGAAGTTGTGCACTAGTCCTTGAGTAGCCTCCTTTGAATTTGCGCATCTTTCCTTTGGGGCATCTAAGCTTTGATTGTAAGTTGTTTCCATTGTGGTAAATGCATCATTGATCTATCTCTCCTTTGATATATCTGCAAAATCATTTAAGTGGTTAGTTCAAGTATTGTTTCATTGGTGAGGTAGATCTAACAAGTACTTTAGTTTATTGTGCAAATTTCCTTTCATTTCATTTGTAAATTGGCAATTAGTTGCATTATTTTGTACATTTTGTAGTCATCTAGCTATTCTTTATTCTTTTGCAATTGTTGTAATCATATTTCCTAACTTAATTTGTAAAGTTATTCTTTACTTGTACTTAGATCTTTTAACTCTTGTAATCTTTGTATAGATTTAGCTAACCCCTTGCCCCACCTTTAGGCACTAGTCTTAGTTGACCTTAGGGAAAGGGCTGATTTTCATTGAGGCTTTGCATTTCATTGTTGTCTGTCATATAGGCTAGCTCCCCCTTACCTTAACAAACTAAAATTAACTCGTAGAATTCATTTAATAATTCACATAGTAACTAGGGTCTACCCCCCTTGGATTCCCTAGGAGTAAGCCTAGACGGAAGAAATCCAAATCGAGATGACAGTGGATTTAGATTTAGTCATTGTGCCTCCAAGGACACACGAAGTGGATTGAGACTTTTCCACGTTTGTAGGTGTGTATAAGGACGACAACATCTTTGGCGTCGTTGTCAGGGATAAGTCTTTTATCCTTGGTCTTAACGACTTAACTTAATTTATTCTTTTAAAACCAAGTAATAAAGTTCTCCCTAATTTTTTTAACTAGGGTTGGTTTTTCATTGTTTGCTTACTCTCCAAGTGGCAACTCCATTAGAAAATTCTTTGAAGTATACTACTGGGAGCAATCCTCTTGCTCCTTGTAGGTTGCTTGAAAGTCTTGGAGAAGAAGCAATCTCTGATATCCATCTCTTGTTGTACATAATAATCCTACAACTTTTTATTTTCCTTCTTGTTTTTGCTTTGTTTGATGCTTCTTGTTTGTTTGAAATAAACTTGGTCATCTGGCGACTCCACTTCAAAATAATTTGACAAAGTATTCTTTAAGAAGGAACTCACGGGTTGTTATCTTCATCCTTGAACTTGAAAATATTTTTGGATGAGGTTAGCCAATTTTTCTTCTCATTGGATCCTTAATAATCTTTTGGGTCCCAGACCTTTTTTTTTCAATGGGTATAAAGGATTTTTATAATCCTCTTGATTTTTCAGGAATAGAAGTTGGTTATCCTCATGATATATCTGAAGATGTTATTGAAAACTTGCCTGATTTTCATAATTATGGTGATGCTAGTGCTCATATCAGGGCCTTTGGGCAGTGTATTGATGAATGGTGTGATCCACCTGTTGCCGTCCTTATGCACACTTGCAAACTTGAGCTAATTCCTGCTCACTTAGTGTGCCCTCGGAGACACAATGTCTAAGCCCCAGCCCACACTGTCACCTTGACTGGAAGCTTCTTCCTTCTAGGCTTACTCCTAGGGAAGCCAAGGGGGGTAGTCCCTAGTTACTAAGTTAATTTTAATTAGCTGGGCGGGTAGTCCCTAGCTTCAAGTTAATTTTAATTACAATGTTCTGTGGTTAGTTTCAATTGATTATAGGCTAAGGGGAAATCTAGCCTAAGATGACAAGCAATGCAAGCTCAAGTCTAAGTCTAAATGCAAGTCACTTTCCTAAGTCAACTGAGGACTAGTGCCTATTGGGCAATGGGGTCAACTATGTGTAAGGGTGGTTCGCTATAAGAAACTTTACAATTTAATCTCAAATCAAAGTTCACCAAACCCCAAAATTAGAATTACTTACAAGTTTATGCAAGTTTACAACAAAAATGAAACATAGCTAAATATACACTAGATACAAGATACACAATAAGAGATGAAAGAATTTACACCCTAGGGCTGGCATGAATCTAAGTGGTAATTTATCTAATTTGACCTTCACCGCAATCTAACCACTAAGCACTCAAGGGATCAAAGCAAGTATTCCTCAATTGGGATACTCAATCACTTGTTTTATCCACACCACAAAAGATTAATTTACAAGATATATCAAATTGATAATCGATAATCACATCAACATGAAAGATAAAGCAAATTAATTGCAAGTGAAAGATATAACAATAAGATTATCATCAAGCACATGTGTTGGCCTATCAATACATCTACTTCCCAACACATACACAATGTGATCTATGCAATTAGTGTACTTTCTGGCATTTTAGATTCCCCAACCCCTAACTAGATGTGTGCCTTAACTTCTACTTCCACCAAATAACCGTCTGGGTGCTCAAGATACTGGCGATACCAGCCTAGCTTCCAAGGTCAGCCCACAATTTCACCACAATAAGTAAAGTAGTCGAAAGAGGGATCTCCCAAACGTAAATCACGGGATCTGTCCCCCGCCACTTCCTGCTGGGATCTACTCTTCCACCCGCTTTAGATGGTGCGAAGCCATTGTCAAAGACCCTCAAAATGTTGCTATGCTTTTATGGACCCTGTATTCCTTAAGGTGTGTTGGGTCAATTTGAGAGTTTTAGACGCTTCTATTTTTAGTGGATTTAATGGTCAGAGTAAAATTGTCCAAAACGAGTGCGTTTGATGATTGTAATTATACCATCATTGACATGTAAAGATATAGCAAGAGATATCACAAGTGTTTAAACCATCAATGTAACATCACACAGGATATATCAAACATATAATCATGAACTATGTGCCGTAATGAAATATTACTTGAAATGAAATGAAATTTCATGGAACTTTAAGCCGCTTTAAAAGTTTTAAGCACCGCAGGTAAGATGATGATGTAAAATGTTAGTGTTTAAACCATCTAAGTAACATCACATGAAAAGTAATTGGTAAAATATTGAAAAGATTGTAATCCATTTACCAAAATATGTGAAGTGCTAGCAATATAAGCAAAAGATTAGACTTTAAAGCATAAGATGTTTAAACCTTAGGTGTAAAGAGGTAACGTAAATTACTAGCAAATGTCAAGATGTGTGAGAGTTTAATGAATTGAAAGATCTAGAGTATAAGCACAAAATGTTAAGCTATCCAATATCAAAACATAAACAAGATTATCACATGTGCACCAAAGGTGTGTGTAAGCAATTATACCATAAGCATATGTGATTGTTAAACCCAAATTTGGAAAGTGTGATGTGCTAGAAACCAAGTGAGGCCGCGAGCATCAAGGCGGTGTGTGAGATGAGTGTTTAGGTGAGCAATTAGATGTTAAATGAATAAAGCATTAGAACCATAATCATTAATCACAAACCTTATATCAAATGTGCCTACCCCACAAGCATAAAATCATAAAGCATTAAGTGTCAAAGGTGAACTAGGCAGTGAGTGCAAATGCCAAAGATGCCGTGGGCTGAAAAGCACTCATGCAAGATGAGGCCGACAACATAAGGACTGTGAGGCCGGTATCGCGGTGGACCGTGGGTCTGGCTGGGCATTGGCCTGAGCTTCCAAATGAGCTAGGTCAAGGGTGCACTAAGGCCAAGGGACACCCAGGGCCAAGGAGCCAAAAGAGTATCGGGCCGGGACAAAGATGGCTCAATACATGCCCTGTACCGTGGAGTGTTATGCCGTGGGCAATACAAGGTGTTTCCAAAGAGTGTTATAACATTTAATCAATATCACCTTTAAACTAGATGCTAAGTTACAAAAGACTAAGGTTTTAAGAAACAAAGAGGACTTAGCAAATCAACAAGATCTTTAAAACTTCATCATCAGCGCATGTAATTCAAGATAGGGTTAAACAACTTCAAAGATAGTAGATCTAAAACACGTGAGCACAATGAAGTTATTTAATCATTAAACATAGGAAGCAAGAGCATATGAGAGGTCATGATAAAGAAACTAAGCTTGCAAGTGAGAGACTATCTAAGATATATCAAGTAGTAAAGCAAGACAATCACCACAAATTGATTTAGTTACATGGCATTAGATGACTCCCCATGCCGGTAAGTGAAGCTACTAATTACCAAGACAAACTTGTAATGTAGTGGGGCTTTGAGTCCATTCACTCTGATGAAAACAGAGGCGCTCTTGAATATGAACGAAGGACAAGTCACGTGGGCTCACCCCTGCAAGAACTATCTTGACAATTCTAGCAAGCATTATTAGATTGAATTTAGATAAAGAATGAAAGAGAGTTGCTTTTCAATCTTAAGTGTTATATTAACAAAAGAATAGCTAACTAGGTTAGGTTATTTTTAGAGCTCTAAAACACTAAGAAAAACTTCAGAAATTTACAAGATGAAGGAAAAGAGAGGAGAAATGTCACCTAAGTCAAGGAGAGTGCTTGGGAAGCCTCCTAAGTGTTATATGCAGCTTGTGCCTTCCAAATATGATCACGCCTCAAGAAAACAGCAAGCAAAGGCTTGCTGGAAATGTTGCAAAAAAACACCATCAGTTGCTTTAAATTGCATGTACGTAGTACCTGTTAGCGGTATTGGCGAAAAGAAAAATATATTTTGACCTATCAAGCTAGAATACTACAGAAAATGGAAATGAAAGAGAGCAAGATATCAGATCTAAAGGAAAAGCTTGGAGTGTATGCAGGAAGTGGTTGTAAACTGCTTCTAAAGACTCATCCACTCCACAACCGGTGAGACAACCTAACTCAAACAAGTAGATCTATAAAGCAAGATAGTATTGTGGTTAGCATAAAAAATCTGAACTAATTCATGATCCAAATCAAACCATTCATCACATAAACCATCAACACTAATGTATATTTAGTTTACCCCAACAAACTAATTTGCTAAGGGAATGCTGGCATATAAAACAACAAGATGAGTAAGAAATAATATCACCTCATGTGATCTTGATCACTTGATTAATCTAAGAGATCCAAAATGTCCTCCCAAGCTTTATTCATCTAATATGGTAGACCCTTGGGCAACTAATTGCTCCAAGCATTCCAAGAGAAAGATGAATGAGTGTAATGTGGAAAGAAGCAAGAAGATATGGCAAGAATCTGCAGAGCATAACAATAGCTCAAAGAATGGTGAGGAAAAAGGTGAGGAAGGGTTCCCTTATAACTCTAGAGGCAAAGGAAAGGGTTTAGGATCACTTACAAGCAAGTGTCCAAACAAGAGTTAGAGCACACATCTCTAAGAGAGGGCTTCAAGCTTTGGTTTTAGCTTTGGAATGATGAGAGGGTGAGGTGGAGGGATTAGAATGGTTGGTTAACTCACCCAAAAGGGCTTATCTAGGTGAGCTATTAGGAGGGCCCATGTGCTAAGTTTAGCAAGTGGTTAGGTTTAGAGTGAGTTGCAACAACTCACCACCAATGGGGGCGCACCAACAGGAGTGGCTGAGGTTTCTAGGGAGCAGGAGGTGGTATAGTTAGGGTTTTGTTGGCTTAGGTTTAGAGGAGTCTAGGGGGGCGCCCACATGTGTGGAGTGTCTCTTGATCTTCTCAAGGCTGAATTTGGGGTTTTAGTTAGTGAGGGTCGAATTTCCACTTAGGGCAAGAGGGAAAATGGTCAAAAAGTGAATTAATAGGTTGAATCTAAGCTGGGAAAAAGGTGGGAAATGAAGCTCTGGGTAGGTTAGGAGGTTTTCTTCTTGCCACTTTCCACCTACACTCACTCACAGAAACTCAGAATTTACAATGTTTTGGTGATACTTTTAGCTGACATCACCTTTTAGCAATTAAAATTGTTGCTTTTGACTCTAACTCCACTCTGAATGGACTAAGACATAGCAAAAATTAGTCCGACCGAAATGAAACTTCTGGCTGGGTGTAGGGAGGGATGTTCCATTCATTTTGAGCAATAAATACCCCCTATCTTTCTCCCAAGGATGAAGTTTTACAACATTTAGCTCAAATAATTAATTAATTAAATTTTAAAAAAAAATTTAATTAATTAAAAACTTACTTTAGACTGACGGAATTCCCTCAAGAAACTTCTCGTATTAATCACCGGCATGGTCATTTACAATAATCCAAAGAGGTTACCAAATGAATGAGACCATTAGAGCGCCTTCCACCACCTTGGAGGAAGTCAAAGGAGGGAAAAACTCAAGGTTGTCGAGCTTGTCCGGTCGACAACCCCAGAATAAAACCCCGATGAAAGGAACTCCCCGATGGGATCACCCAAGGTACCCCGACCTAACTATGATCCATGCAGACATTATTACATTATAAACCCACGCAGGGGTGCGGAAATCCTGTTTACAAAAATTTAAGTGCTGGGGTATCAGATACCCAGTAGAACCATCTCTGTCTTCGACATAGATAATCTTCATGATATATGAGTTGACCCCTGTGCTAAATAGGCGGTCAACACCACCTATTTATGAGGATGTATTATTGCAATTGTTTGTCATGACTCTTTGCGAGGAATATGCTTATGATTGGTTTCATGATTCAGATGATAATGAGTTCAAGACCATATAGGACTTGATGCATGCATTTTTAGAACGGTGGGGGGATGATCAGATTGAAACTTACAATGAATTGGTTTATGCTTTTATGAAGAAATGGAAAGACAAGAATCTTCCAGATATAGAAACAGTCAATTCAGATGTAAATATAGATACTTCACTAGATTCCATTGTGGAACTTGAAGAAATCATTGAGACCATGCATTTTTCCCATACAAAATAGTTTGACGCCATGGAAGATCAATTAGAGATCATGGAAGATAACCTTGTCAGTACACACACTTTTATTGAGTATCCAAACCCTATAGAGCTTGAGCTTCACAGTGAATAGGAAAGGGAAGTTTATAGGGAAATTCAAACACATGTCCCCCTGTGGAGCTAGATGTTGAACACCTATTTCGAGTAGGGGTTCAAATCCATGTGCCATGAAGTTATGTACGTGATGGTGCAACAAAGTTGAAGACTTACTGGTTCTACAAGGCAATTTTTCCCTCAACATTTATTTTTGTAATTGGAATTTCCGCTCCCCTGCGCGGGATAATAATGTAATGGGTCTGCATGGATCATATTTTAGGTTAGTTTCCTAGGAATTTATCATTAGGGAAGTCCTTTAATCAAGTGTTTTTTTTCCTCAGGTCATTGATCTGGCCTAACCAGCCATTTTAATTACCCTTGAGTTTTTCACTCCCAATAATCCCCAAAGTAGTGAAAGGCGTTCTAATGATCGAGCCCAATGGGTGAATAGAGTCTAGGAATATTGTAAATGACCATGTTAGACACCTCCTAGAGTCTTGCGTAATTCGGTAGAGTCTAAGTAGTTTTTATTTTTTATTTTTTTAAAATTACCCAATTAGTGGTAATTTTAATTAATTTTGATGTAAAAATGTAAAAACTAGGTCCTAGGGGATTTTTATAGGAGTGTGAGTACTCAAAAGAAATGGAATGAGACCCCCTACACCCTTGGACCAAGTTTCAGCTCAATTGGACAAGTTTTTCAAGGTCATTTTCCATGAGGATTCCAAGTCAGTCCAAGTTAGCAATTTAATTGCTTTATTTTGGCTAAGTAAAAAAGACAATTTTTGTAAAATGAGCAAAAAGGTTAGAGAAAATGTGGGAGATGATGCCTAACCCCTTTCCTAAGTTATAGAAACACTTTTCTAACTTAAACTAACCCCCCACACCTAGCCACCACCACAACTTGTCATCCCCCCTAGGGAAGTTGTGCCCCCCTTGGTGAGTAACTTGTCCCAACTCAAAAATTAAAGGGAAATCACCCCCCTAAGCTTAGGTGCGCCCTCCTAATACTCTAATTAGATGATTGGGTGAGCTAAAAGGTGTTTCCCCCTCTCATCCACTCAACCCTCTGTAATGTCCCCACTTTGGGACATCATTACATTACAGAGGGTTATGATGACCACAGTAGCCAGATGGAGATTATAGCGAGTACAACGATTATTGAGAGGTATTTTGGGGTCCGTCTTGCATTTATCATCCCATTTCACCATTATGATCCATTCCGCAAAAGTTGGCTTTGGTTTCGTTGCATTCCGACGATTTCCATGATTTTGAGTATTTTGAGCTATAAGTTAATTAAATTCACCGAAGAGGTCATTTTGGGCACAATACTTGGAGTAACCTCTTAGTGTAATAGCTCATTGGAATCGGGAGGAACAAGACTACAGGATAGGATGATGAGAAGTGACTTTCAGTGGCCAGGGAAGCCACCAGGAGAGGTAAGGCATTTTTCAGAGGTAAAAAGGTTAATTAATTAATTAAAGTGATTTAATTAGTTAATTAATAATTAAAAAAGAAAAGTCACTTTGGAGAGACAAGGGGATGCAGGAAGTATAAATAAGAGGCAAGGGCCTCTATTGATTCATTCATGTATGTTTATCTTTGATATCTGGCTTCTAGCTAGAGAGCCCACACCTTGGGGGTTTTGAGGGTTTTGACTTAACAAACCCTAGAGGATGATTCAATGGTGAAAGATTCCACCTAGATTGTCCCAAGCTTGGTCTCGGAGATGCAATACTCTCCCACACCATTCTAGTTCAGATCTACATCAGTGCAGGAGGGTTCTACACCATCCACATGCACAGGAAGAGAGACGGGGCACACCATTGGGGGTTTCCAGCAAGGGGGGCGCACCATTCATTGAAGGAAGGTTCGTTGCAGGAGTTTGAGAAGTCTTTTGGAGATTTGAGCACTTGTGTTTTACTTGCAGGGCCTTGGCCATGCTTTCTAGTGCTTTTTTAGAGAGTTCTATGGTACAAATTATTTCCTAGATCATTGGGACGAATTGGAGAGAAGAAGGGCATTTCTAAGATTCAGATTTATTCAGTTTGGAGGGGTTATACTTCAGATCTAACCCTGAGACTTCACCTAGTGACTTGCAGTGTCTCGGACTATCTTTCTAGCAAGTTTCAGGGCATTTGGAGGCCTCATTCATCAGGGCCGAAATTGTAGGGTTTGACAGTTTTAGGAGGGGGCAACTCCATTGGAGGATTCAACATTTGGAGGAGTTTCCCTTGGTATTTCGATCTGCAATTTCAGGAGGGGATTCTTCTCATCCCAATCTACAGTTCGACATCTTCAGTGGAGCATTTGGAAGTCTTTGACAGTAGGGCCGAATTATTGAGGCTATTCAGTGATCCAGCAGGGCGTGGCATCTTCCAGCTTGGGGGTTGACACTTCATACGGCCCAGATCTTTCTTGTATTGGTATTCATGGTGTATTCAGCCTTTGGAGGCTTATAGTATCTTCTTGGATCTTTTTGTAATAGCTCCTATTATGTTATTGGATCCATTTGTTGATCATTCCAGATCGACATCTTCATTGTATCAAGTTCTTCTATTTATGAATAAAATCAGATCTAAGGCATTTTTGGGTTGTCTACTATATTGTTGATCTTGCATATGGTTGAGGTATGTTCCATTGCTATACTTATGTTGCTTATTGTTGCAAACACACATTAAATCATCATTATAAACCCTTAGCACAACCTTAAAGATCATAACCAATAAAGTGTTTGATGGAATTCCACAACCAGGAAAAAGTTTAAAAAGACACCCAAACCGTGATGATCCTGGCATATTGGCTTGGGAAAATTTCTAGTGGTATCAGAGCTTAAACTCTTGTCAGCCTAAGGGTCTTCCACAAGGAGAGATGGATGCGTGGGATTTTACTGGAAGGATTGTTGATTGTGAGAGGGAATATCAAACCCTCAAATCGATTTTCAGAGATCTATTAATATTCCCTCAGTTTGTATCCCCTAAAAATCCTAGTTGGAGCAAAGATAAGGTTACACATTGGATTGGCGTAGTAAAGGAAAAGAGAGCCAGAGAAGCTAGATGGGAAATGGACTTAGCAGATTCGATGGCCAGCATAAAGTAGAATAGCGAACGGATTAAAAATTTGCGAAAGGGAATAGCTAGTGGATGGAAGGAAGAACAGAGCACTCCTACACCCATTAGGAGCACTCAAATTTGCTACAGTTGCAAGGTGCCTTGGGAACAAGAACATAGATGTAGGGGTAAGGGTAAGAATCATATTATTGAGGTGCACTATGACAGTGATGATGAGGTGTGTGAAGAGGGAGCGATAGATGTTTATTTGTTGCAGTGCGATGATGCTAGTGACTCTTTCACTGAGGCTAGTGATTCTGACACGCTTGAGGAGGATAGTGACTCTTGCACACTTGAACATACTAGTGATTATAGCATGCTTGGGGAGGATGGTGACCCTTGTGTAGTGGATAGACAGTCAGAGGAACAAGATGACAACACCTGCATTTCAACAGACATATCACATGGTGTTGATGACCCTACACCTCAGCAGAGTGGAGACACTAGTGGGGATTCATACGTGTTAGCACCTAGAGATGACGAGCTCCCTATGATGACTAAGACACACTTGTCATCTTTTCCGACACCCATGATAGCTACGTCACATGAGGATATCAGTGGCATTTCAGATATGATGGAGGAGCCTGCTATCCCCACTTTTTAGGGATAACTAGGAGATCATGTCTCGAGGCCCACAAGTCCTAGACATGGAGTACCGAGAGCAGGATTGACCTGAGCATGGCCTTGGAGGGTCCATCTTTTTCTCCCATCATATTTTGTCTTGACAGCAGCAGCAACATCCATCACCATCGGATTGGTCCTGTATCAGAAGAGGTTTTTGCTCCATGAGGTAAGGTATCATGGTATGTGTCACTTTTGATCATTGAAACCTTTAAATATATGCATCTGATTCCTTTTATCTCTAACAACTTCCTGGATCTTACATTTGCTCACTTGACCATGTTTGGGGGGATTGACAGGGTTCCCTAGCAAGCCTGTGTCTGTAGGTTTTGGTTTGCCATTGGGGGGATTTCTGAAAATCCATCGTCTGCTCCCATCATAGCACCACTCTTACATCTTGTTTCCCGCTCACCTATCACATTCCCCTTGTCTAGGTATTGGGTTGAACTATTTCAAGACTGCACCTTACCTCATGGGAAGAAGGCCCAGAAGGTAAAAACAAGCTGGTAAAAGATAAAATCCTAAGAATAAACCTCGAGATGCTTCGTCTAGGGATCCCTGAGAAAGCAATAAAAAGCTTCTTAGCAAGAAACAAGAGGGACCCAAAAAAAATAATAAAACAAGGCCTAATCAGAGGATAGGGAGTCTCATCACGAGCTAGCCTATTAGGTTCATGGGTATCTAGCAGTATGACATTGCCACTGGCTGGTTACCACGCTAGGGTAGTGACTCTTGGTTGCATAGCCAAGGGAAAGGGGGTCTCATCACGAGCCAACCTTCTCACTTCCATGAAAGTACTTGTGGGTAACGCTGTCAGCTCTGGTCACCATGCCAAGGCAGTGTCCCCTGGTTAGCTCTTGAACAAAAAACAAATAAAAGAATAAAAAGAATAAAGGCAAAAATGGGCTTGGAAAAAATGCATCCATGACAGGGACAACTCGCCTTCTACAAAGGCACCCACAGGTAACACATTGCATCCTTGGCCCTTACTTCACCCACATGCTTGGACATCCCCTGACCACATCATCCACTTACATGTCTTGGATGAGTTCTCTCTGGGAACTTTCCTTTTTCTGTAGACACTAGCCCAATAGGACTCCTTGTCCTTTTCCCCAAACATGTATTGCGGGTTTGTGTAACGTCTTTAAGCTGTCAACTGATGTATTAGGGATTTTATGCATGTGTTTAATAATATTAATGATGAAATGTGATTGACATTACTATTATCCCTATGACCGATGAGCCCATGGAGGGCGTAGCCTTTGATGTGCAGGACCATACCCGACGGATAGGTACCATTTGGACCGGTACACATGAGGAGATGATCAGTTCGGACCTCCATGGGGTTGAAGAGCCCACCAGATGCTGAGACCCCATCAGGGGGCAGAGACAGGGCAGGGGTTGATCAGAGACTTTGCACCGGAGAAGAAGAGGACGTTCCACCAGAGGCACCCCGACACAACTGGACCTAGGGGGATTGACCCATTTTCAGTGGGACGTTGGCTCTAGATGGCCTAGGAAGTCACCAGGAGGCTTATGACATGATCATGAGCATGTTGGCAGATTGACAGAGCAGTTGGCAAGTGTGGCAACTTGAAGGAGCCCAAGGAGAGCTAATGTCTCACTTCAGGAGGCTACATTTTCCCTATTAGGAGCTAACATCACCCTAGAAAGGGGTGACGTCTTACCTTTTTGCTTGATTAGGGTTTAGTTTGACAATTTGATGTAAAAAAACTATTGTTTTGGTATTATGGCCTTGTCGGCCTTTTTATGACCTAAAAAGTAAATTAGGTCATTGATACAGTATATATTGAGTGTTTTCACTCTCATTTTTTCATCATCTTTCACTCACCACTTGGTGAGGTTTGAAATTTGCGCCCTATTCTAGGGTTTTGGCTGATCTAGTGAGGCACACTTGTTGAAGGAAGACAATTTTTGGCATTTTATGGTGTTTCTCTTGAAGGAGGGTGTTACAACTAGGGTTTGCATGGTTATTTCTTGGTGATTTGTAAGTATTTTTCTGCAAAACTTCTTAAATGAATGGTTGTAATTCAATTTCTTGCATTTGTTTATAAATATTGCTGAATCAAAACCCTAGGGGACAAGCACACAAGTAGGTCATTGTCTCATGTCCCTTGATAGAGAAACCTTAAGCCATTGTGGAGGGAAGAAAGAGCTTAGCCTTAGCTACACTCCTATTTTCTCTCCCTATTGCTAGCCGTACTATTCTGAAGCCAAGAAGAATGAGACGTCCCTGGCCTAGGTCTACTACACTAGGGCCGTACTCTTTCTAGGGTTTGTTGAAAGGCCTTGCTTTAGCAACACCTCCCTCATCAAACCCTCTTGTTTTGGTTATATTTTGTTATTATTGAGGTAGCCATTTGCCGGGAAGGAGGAGAGAGCACGAGGCCTTGCTTTAGCAACACCGGAGTGAGCCTCTCTCCCATAGGGTTCGGATTTTAAGGCCTTGCTTTAGCAGCACTTCAAAACTTTTCCCTCTAGTCCTTGAAATGTTGCCTCCTTCAACCTGTGCGTCCTTCACTTATGACTCCAGTAAACCCTAAGGCACTGATCTAAGTCCTCCAGCGTTGAAGTAGAACTTGATCTAAACAATCTCAAAGCTTTTGAATTGAAACCCTAACTACACTAACCCCAGCTCTAGCTAGCCCTAGTAACCCTAAGTTGTTGACGTCATTATTGAATAGTTCATCTTTATTGCAGAAACGTTTTACTTATTGAGCAATTGAATGGTAATTTAGGCATAAGTTAATTGGAGTGTTGGTTTATTACATTGAATGCCACATCATTTTCATAATTATTGATGAAGTGATATGATTTCTATTGCTATTGATAGACATTGACTCCATCAATATTTATATTCAAATTGCTTATAAGTTCATCAGATAGTTCTTGATGGATATGAAGTACTAACCTATTGAAATAGCTTGCACGTACCAGTTTGTTGTTGTCTTGTTCTAGGCAGGTACACTTCTTTGGGTTTTACTTTATTATTGGCTATTTAGTCGGGAACATCTGATTGGCGGTGATCTGTGAAGGGGGGAAACTTATCTTTATCCTATCAACCTTTGCCTCTTTAAAACCCCAGGTCACCGGGGACATCTCCCCTGGGCCTAACCGCCCTAAAGAGAAAGAACCTTCCCATCGTGGTGACATTGGGTGGGATAGGTTCCTGTTACGCCATTTTGGCCTTCCATCTCATAGCCTTTATTCCTAGCTACAAACTGTGCGATAACATTTTGGCGCCGTTGTCAAGGAACACTGAGTCAATTCTCCTCAAGACGACACTTTTTTGGTAAGCCTTGCCTCTAGAGTCCAATCTTACAAGATTACTTGGCGGCTCCACTAGGGTGTTTTCCCTATTTCTTTGATAGTTTCAAGAAAACTATCTGGCGACTCCACTAATGACGAAACCAACGATGATTTCACAATGGTACCCCGGGAACTACAAGCCTTTAGACATGAGTAACATCCCGAGGTACCCTCAACAAATGCCCTTTGAATACATAAATTTGCTCCCTAGATTCACTGGTGGTGATAGAGAGAGAGCTGACTATCACATGAGAAACTTATGGAATTTCTTCCTATCCTACCCGGTTGATGATTATGCTGAAGACGTAGTCATGAAACTTTTCTCTACCACTCTTTCTCACAATGCCAAAGAATGGTATGACAACCTCCCTGATAATCAGCATCATGACTATGGAGCAATTTGAGAAAACCTTTCTCGAGGAATGGGGTATCCAACTAGAAGACATCCCAACACTATTAAAAGAACTCGAGCATATAAAGAAAACTGAGGATGAAACTGTCAGAGACTTCCAAATTAGATTCCTGAGAGTCATCATCCCGAGGAGAGATACATGGTCCATCTCTTTACTCGTGCACTTTTGAGATATCTGAGTTTCCCTCTTGATAAAATAACCTCAAGGACGCTCGATGAAGCTTACTACATGGCTGCAGTGATTGAGGAGAATATCTCCTCGTTTGATATAGGATGCCTCTTTACCTTAAGTACTCTCAATGGAGAGAGTTTGTTTACCCTTGAGAGCTTCATCATTGATCTCCAA
>SNQJ01S0192441.1:2406-17867 GCA_010110895.2 Picea sitchensis
CTTTGAATTATAGTACACTCATCACTTCACTTTATTATTTACCTTCTAAAATCTCTTAAACCACTTTGACTACTTTGACCTTTTGGGGTTTCTAGATGGCATATGAAGGTCCTCCAACTTCGTAAGGCCATAACTCTCAAACCGTGAGGAGTTATTTGACGTTCCACATACCACAAAAAATTGATTGAAATGTAATATCCATACAGAATAGTATTACCTACAAATATATCAAAAATCATACCATTATCCATTAAACAAACTTGGGTCCATTACCCAAACCTCGGTTCTCCAACTTCTCATGGCCATAACTCTCTAACCGTGAGGAGTTATGTGACGTTCCACATACCACCGAAAATGGAATGACATGTACTATCCATATAGAATATTATTTCCTTCAAATATATTAAAAATAATACCATTATACATGAAACAACCTTGGGTTCTGTTAGCACTAGAAGTCACCTCTGGATTGCAGCAGAGGTAAGCCTAGTACCCATCAGAGGTTTATGTCACGGGTTTGTTTTTAAAGAGGTCAATTGGGCACAGACTCAAGAAAATATCGCTTTAACTCAGAAATCTAGACCAGAAAATGCATGAGCAAGTGAGGTATTGATTTAACTTCAGTCAATAAGTTATAGTAAAGGGTGAGTAGGAGGAAGAATTGGTGAGGAAATGTAGAGGTTTTCTATGGACATCGGGTATTCTGATAGCCTAAGGAGGAAAAGATTTGAATTCAATATATTCTTGAACCTAAAACTTCAGGAAATGGAAAATATCATAACAATATTGCAATCAAACATACATTACAATACAGTCACGACAACTCGACTGGATCACCCATGCCTGAGTATTCAATATCAGAAGCAAAAGAGATGATAGGAAAGTTGACTGTCATTAAACAAGAAGTCTCAAATGGAAACGCATAACCAGAGAACCAAAGGCTTCATTAAAAATTTACAATACGGGAGATTCACTCAACCATCGACCCTAACAAAATATCAAAACTGAGTATTTATACTCAGAACAACTTGCCATCACTAGGAGTGTGACCTAGCTACTACAATCAAAGATTTGCGTCTGCATCTCTTCTTCAAGTTTACACCTACATTCTTTTGTCAGACATGATCTTAGATCAGTATGGGCTTTGCAGGAGAAATCATTGACATGAGAACTTTGGGCTGACAGTCTGCTCCCATGACCAGTTCTTCAATGCTTTCCATTTATGGGGTGAGACAAGGTTTCAAAAACATCCCCCATTTTCATTAACTACTTTCATTGGGATCGGGACAAAGTCTGACACCCATGAAGTTTCCAGGAGATGTTCACGACTCTTCCAAGATAATACCGATGCCTCGAAACCATGCATATCTTCTGTTACAACCAAGACGGGCGCTTTCGACCCTTGGCGCAGCTCCTATCCATCACTCCACGCGACCTCGGGCCATGACCTTATGCATATCCCATATGAAATTTTGGGGTATTTCATTTCGGGATTTTTCACTCCCCTTGATTTCAAATATCCCAATGTTCGATCCCACGAAATGAACCATCTAGATCGACGATTGGATTTTATTTGATCTTGACGGCCAGGATAATTTCCTTGAGAAAACTCAGCCACCCGCTTCTCAATAGGTTCTTTCCTTTTATTTATGACCCTACTTCCATATGACCATGGTTTGTGATCGTGTGCCTAATTCCCAATCGTTTCAGGATTTCGCGTTTCATGAGTTCGCATTGTATTTCCATGCTGAAATCTCCAAGTTGTGAAATCGTGATCGCTCGGATCGGGTGACATGCATCTCTTTTCATTGAACGGCCTAGATCATTTCCGCACTTTGGTACCTCGTACCATCGACACTTCCCACCTCAGCCTTCCCGAAAATACTTTCTCTGTGGATCCTGCACCACATGTCCTTCTGAAATAGGCAACCCAGATCATTTCGTGACCTCGCATTTCGCGAGTGCTCATGACTCTGCCCTTTGAATTCTCCATTCTGTGGGTTAGGGAAATGCTACTCTTACGCAACGTGTCCTTCCTAATATCAATGACTATGATTGGCCTAATGATTTTCAGAACTTTGTCTGATGCTATACTCTGTGTAACTCTATGATCCCAATCACCCATTGGTTGTCGATCTGATCTTCCTAGTGGATCTCCACCATTGAAAGTTGATCTTGTTCGCTCGCTTGATTTGAGTCCATATCAGACCAATCTAAGTGTTGCGCTTGTGCTTATGGTTGTGGCATCTTCAAACAAATACTTGGATGACTGGATGAGGGCTAGGAAATGCAAAAGGATCAGTGACAGAGACAAGGAGAGAGAAGAGATCGACCTTAGAGAAAACAGAAAGGTTTAGGAACGACACCTCTCAGGCAGACAAAATAAGAAAACTATAAGCCGAAATAAAAAACCTTACGATTGGGTCTGCAAAAGGAGGAGAGACAGGCAAAAATACAGACTTAGGAAGAAACCACAAACCCCTAAGCCTTTGACAATTTTATGTGATAACATTTGGCTCCACAGGGGATGGCATGCTCACTGCGTGATTCCAAGAACAAGTAGTTCTAGTGCCTTAGCTTTGGGTTATGGAGTCTCCTATTAAAAACAAAATAAACATAAAACAAGAATGGTATTTAAAATGGTAGGAATCCAACTGTGGCTTTAAACAAAAAAAAAAATCAGGAAGTGCCCATTTACATGGCTACCAAAAACTGCGTTACCCTCCAAATTTTGCAAACTGTAAGTATTATTTGAAAGTGTCTCGAAAATTTTGAAGGGTCCAATCCAAAGGGCTTCAAATTTACCATGATTTCCCTTGTCCTGTCTGGGTGCATCCCATTTGAGTACTAGATATCCCAGCTGGAAATTGTTTTCTCTACTCTTCTTGTCAAACAATTGCTTGATCTTTTGTTGATGGTCATGTGCCCTATCCAACAAATGTTTTTTGGTTTCCTGCACTTCTACTGGTTGTAACATTCTCCTGACCATGTCATCAGGTTCTCCCTGGTAGTCTTGGAAGAATTTTTCCACTGACAAGGCAAGTTGAGAAGGAAAAATGGCCTCAACTCCATACACAAGCTGAAAAGGAGAGGCGCCAAGAGACCTCTTTTTTTTCACTCTATTAGCCCATAGAGAAAACTTGAGCTTTGAATCCCATGCTTTCTTGTTGTCCTCTAGCAGTCTTTTGATGATCTTTATCAGGATGTTGTTAGAGGACTCTGCTAACCCATTGCCTTGGGGATAATACGGGGTAGAGTGAATCAATGCAATTCTGAACTGCTCAAAAAACTTGATCAATGTTTCAGCCTTAAAGGATGCACCATTGTCAGCGATGATTCTAACCGGACAACCAAACCTTGCCATAATATTTTCAAGAAAACCAATAACTACCTTGTGAGAGGAACTCCTTGTGGGGATAGATTCTATCCATTTGGTGAAATAATCTGTTGCAGTTAATATCCACTTGTGTTGACCACTTGAAGGAGGGTGAATCTCCCCAATAAATTCCAAGCCCCACTGCCGAAAAGGTCTTGAATCTGCTATAGGCTTCAATGGCAAAGACTTGAGTTGTTGCTTACCAGAGAATTTATGACATTTGATGCAAGCCCTGATTTTTGCACATACATCAGTGAATAGAGTAGGCCAGAAGTACCCAGCCCTGAGAATCTTGTAGGCTTTGGTTCTCCAGCAATGGTTTCCCCCACACAAGTTGTCATTAAAATCAAACATAATCATTTGGGCCTCTTGTGGGTCTAAACATCTTAGCAGAACACCCAGAGGGTGTTTTCCGTACAAGACCTGGTCAATAAGGAAATATCTAATTTCTTTGAGCTTTAAAGCTCTTGCCTTCTCTTCCCCATCCCATATTGAGGTCGCAACATTTGCATAAAATAAATGATATCTTTGTACCAAGCACATTCTGCCAATGGAGGGTTGTCTTGAGGGCCTTTATCAAACACTTTAGCCTGCTGATTTTCTAAGCAAGCGTTGATGAAGTTAACCTTCAAATATTTACAATTAGACTCAGCCAATAGCTTGGATAAACCTTGGCCTTTAACTATATTGGTGGGTTTTATTTCCAGATCAAATTCAAGGATTCTGGCAATCCACTTGCTCCTTCTCCCATATATGTCAGGTTGAATGAGAATGTCCTTCACAGAAGATGAAGGAACATATGCAATGATTTTTAAATGAAGAACATAGACTCTAAAATATTTTAAGAGATTTCACCATGGCATAGGCCTGCTTATCCATGATGTCATATATGACCTCTGCGTATCTTAGAGATCTGCTGAAAAAGGAAATAGGTTGCTCCAGACTTGCATCATTCTTTTGTAGTAAAACAACGGCAACTGTATCAAATGAAGCAAAGAAAAAGATCAGAAAATCCTTGGAATAATCAGGACTGACTAGAACAGGCTCTTCATTTAGTGCCTTCTTTATTTGATTGAAGGATTCTCTGGATTCGACAGTCCATTTTACTTTGTTCCCCTTCCTGAGCATGGATGTGATATGCTTCATCAATTCAACAAAATTTGAAACAAGCCTTCTCAGAAAATTGATTTTGCTCGGGAAGGACTGAACATCCTTCTTAGATCTGGGAAGCAACAAGGTTTGAATACATTCCACCCTTATTGAATCAATCTTGACCCCCTTAGTTGATACGATGTGTCCCAACAATTTTCCTTCCTGCATGGAAAATAAAGACTTCTTGGGATTTAGGGAGAGACCAAACCTTGTGCATTTCAAGAAGACCTTTCTCAGATGTTGACAATGTTCTTTATCAGATTTGGAGAAGATTGTTATGTCATCCAGATAGATGACTACAAATTTGTCTCTTTCTCCAATGAAGGCGATGTCCATGGCTCGTTGGAAGGTTTCTCTTGTGTTCATCAATCCAAAGGGAATTTTGGCATACATGAATGTTACCCAAGGAGTGGTGAATGTTTTCTTTTCTTTGTCTTCAGGCAGGACAAAGATCTTATTGTAGCCAGGAAATCCATCAATCATGGAGATCCTGGATGCGCTTGTCACCCTCTGCAACATGTGTTCCATCTTTGGAAAAGGGAAATTGTCCTTCTTAGAGATTTTGTTCAGATTCTTCAAATCAACACAGAGTTTAATTTCTCTGATTTGTTTCCTTACCGAAACCAAGTTGGACACCCATTCAGAGTATCTTAAAGGGACAATGATTTCGGCATCCAACAACTTATTTACCTCCCTTTCCATAATGGGCAGCAACAAAGGATTTATTTATATTAATTTCTTCCTAAATGATTTGGTTTCCTCTTTCAATGGGATATTATGCTCAATGACGGTTGTGTTGTATTTCATGAGGTCTTCATAGGTCCAGGAAAACACATCAGCAAATTATTTTAATATCTCAGTATACTCGTCTCTCTGCTCCCTTGATAGGCTGCTTGACAACTTGACGAACTTTGGATCCTCCTATGTACCAATATTGCATTCAGCTACATTAGCATCCTCAATTGGGCCTTTAAAATTTATTGCCACATCATTCCCAATATTGAATTCATCTACATCAGCATCCTCATTTGGGCCTTTAAACTTTACTGTGACATCGTTCCCATAGAACAATATTTATAATGGAACTAGTCCTTTAGGAATGTGGTTGCTAGGAAGCTGAACAATATGGTCATTAGAAATTCTATTTAGAAATACATCAGCATGAGGGTCACCTTTGGGATCATGATCCTAATCAATGTGTAATGCAGAGAACTCACCAACACACTCAAGAAATTGTATGATCTCAAGATCGTCCTCGAACACCTTCCAATACTTGATATTGTCAGGCATAGAGGGCATATATCTTACCTCAACATCATACATGAGTTTAGGTGGCAGAGGGACTCTTAAATTGCTTGTTGATATAGCTAAAGAGTCAGCCATTTAATTCTCTTCTCTCGGAACAAATGAAATGTTGAAATCCAAGAAAAAACTGTCAACCAGATCCCACAATTCATTTCTATATGATCTCGGTCGAGGGTGTTTGGCCTGATAAATATTTATGATCTACTGGAAAATCAACTCAACATCCCCAAACATTGATATATCTTTAATTCCCATGTCCTTTGCAGCCCTCAAACCCAAAATAAGATCTTCACATTCTACCACATTATTGGTAGTTTCAAATTCTAAATTGAATGACAGAGATACAATTTATTGAATAGGAGAAACAAGGACCACTCTAGCTCCAACACCTTCTCTAGAAGAGGCTCCGTCGAAGAACATTTTCCACAGAGAGGTAATTGGAGGAGAATATTCACAAAGGGTAAGGGACTTCTTTCTGATTTCAAGAGGGGCTTCGGGAGCATCAATGAGTTGTAACAAGATGGATCTCAAATCAACATCAAGGGAAAAAATAGGATGATTGGTGGGGTCTGCTTCATCACTAATTATATAGGCCAACTGAGCTTCTCTATACAGTCTTTTATGTTCCCCCCCCAAATACAGGAATGGTAGCATATGTGAGGTCCATCTGCAATGTTCCTCCAAGCCTTTTAATCCAAGATCTTGAAAAAAGCATGCCAAAGTTGGGAGGAACATCAGGTACCATGATATCCATGACCACACTTTTCATGGGCAACTGGAACAAGGTCATAACCAGATCTTTGATGACCCCAAGACATTTCACTTTCCTAGAATCAAAGGAATACAAGTCATAGTGTGATTTTGTGATTTCTAGTCCTAGTTCTTCCATGACAGTTTTGGGCATGAGATTATGAGAGGCCCCTGAATCCATCAAACAGTCATGCAGTACCTTATCATGTATGGTCAGTGAAGTATAGAAGGGAGGGGACGAATCATCTCTATCTTCTACCATAGGACCTAAGATGACTATTGGATTTTCATCTTGGATATTTACTGAGTCTGACGGATGGCAAGATGGCTCAAACTACAACAACTTAGAGAGGGAGTTTTTGAAATCTTCATCCTTGAATAGCTCTGAAAGGGGCACAAGGATCCTATTTTTTTGAATTTTGTGCTCAAAGATAAAGGAGGAAGGGGGTTTCATAATTTCTCCCACTTTTGGGACAGGACTTTTGGCTACTGGTGAGGGATTTTGGGATTTCTTTTCCTTGTTGTTGTTTGTTGCATATTTAGCAAACTTCTCTGCTCTGGAAGGTTGATTAGGGGCGTCAGACTTCCCTTCTTTCTTCTTAGACCTAATTTTGTATTTGTTTGAGTTGTTTCTAGCCTTATCCCCCTTTCTTAGCTCGTTTAATTGGATTATCTCCTATGGATTATCTCCTACCATAGGGATGATAGGTGGAGGAGAACTAGGGGGGAAAGGGGTTCGAACAAGGGAGACTATAACTGAGCTTCTAGGAGGAAAGGGAAACAACATAGGATTTGGAGAAAAGGATATAAGGCTAGAGGGAATAGAGGTTTCCCTTTCTTCAAAATATGTAACTCTAACAGAAGGAGGAGTAATAAATCCTGGAGTGGGAAAATATTCTAAGGTCTGGGGTCTAGACCAAGGTACAACCTCAGGGGAAATAGGAGTGACAAATATTTGTCCTTCCAATCCAAAACCAGGAGGCGAAAACTCAACAGGAACACTCCCAAACTTTAAACTTCGGGAAACTCGAATAGACGGTATAATGGGAAAATGAGAAGTAGATATCGGAGTTTCTATAAGTGGATAATGAAAATCATCAGAAATACATGGTTCAACAATAGAACTACTTTCTTGAAGGGCCCTTCCCTTTCTGATAATTTTCTTTGGGTCAGCTTCAGGTGTTTCTAGAGGTAGTTGTGGCATAGACCTCATGTGTTTTCCACTAGAAGCCACAAATGAAACAGTGGAGTCTCCAATGGATTCCCATCAATGGAGTCTCCAGGCACACAATTGCAATCTTGATGTACTAAGTTCTAATGCACCTTCATAACAAGTAAGTCTTGTCGTTCAATCCTAGGGAAAATTTTCAATCTGTCCCCGACAACGATGCCAGAAATGTTAGCACTAGAAGTCACCTCTGGATTGCAGCAGCGGTAAGCCCAGTACCCATAAGATTTCTATTTCACGGGTTGGTTTTTAAAGAGGTAAAATGGGCGCAGACTCAAGAAAATATCGCTTTAACTCAAAAATCCAAACCAAAAAATGCATGAGAAAGTGAGGTCTTGATTTAGCTTCAGTAAGTTGTAGTAAAGGGTGATTAGGAGGAATAACTGGTGAGGAAACGTAGAGGGATACTATGGACATCGGGTCTTCTGGTAGCCTAAGGAGGAAAATCTTCGAATGAAAGATCTTCTTGAACCCAGAACTTCAGGAAACTGAAAATTTCATAATAATATTGCAATCAAACATAGATTAAAATACATTCATGACAACTCGAATGGATCACCCATGCCCGAGTCTTCAATATCAGAAGCAAAAGAGATGATAGGAAATTTGACAGTCATTAAACAAGTCTCAAATGGAAACGAATAACCAGAGAACCAGAGGCTTCATTAAAACTTTACAATACAGGAGCTTCACTCAACCATCGACCCTAACAAAATATCAAAACTGAGTATTTATACTCAGAACAACTTTCCATCACTAGGAGTGTGACCTAGCTACTGCAATCAAAGATTTTCATCTGTGTCTCTTCTACCAATCTACACCTGCATTCTTCTGTAAGACGCAAACTTAGATTAGTATGGGCTTTGCAGGAGAAATCGTTGACAGGAGAAATTTGGGCTGACAGTATATTCCCATGGTCATTTCTTCCATGCTTTCCATTTATGGGGTGAGACAAGGTTTCAACAACCTCCCCCATTTTCATTAAATACTTTCATTGGGATCGAGATAGATCCTAACACCCATGAATGTTCCAGGAGACATTCACGACTCTTCCAAGACAAGCCTGATGCCTCGAAACAACATAGATCTTCTGTTGAGACAAATATGGGCACTTTCATCCCTTGGCGCAACTCCTATCCATCACTCCACGTGACCTCTGGCCATGACCTTACGCATATCCCATATGAAATTTTTGGGTCTCACATTTCAGGAGTTTTCAGTCCCCTTGATTTCAAATATCTCAATGTTTGATCCCGCAAAATGACCCATCTAGATCGACAGTTGGATTTTCTTTGATCTTGACGGCCAAGATCATTTCCTTGAGCAAACTCAACCACCCATTGATCAATAGGCGCTTTCCCTTTCTTTATGACCCTGCTTCCATATGACAACGGGTTGTGATCGTGGGCCTAATTCCCAAGCACTTTTGGATTTCGTGTTTCGCGAGTTCGCACTGTATTTCCATGCTGAAATCTCTAAGTTGCAAAATCGTGATAGCTCAGATAGGGTGACACATGTCTCTTTGCATCGAACGACCCAGATCATTTCATCACTTCGGGACCTCAGACCATCGACACTTCTCACCTCAGCCTTCCCGAAAAGACTTTCTTCGCGGATCCTGCACCACGTGTCCTTCTGAAATAGATGGCCTAGATCATTTCATGACCTCACATTTCACGAGTGCTCATGACTTTTCCCTTTGACTTCTCCATCCTGCAAGTCAGCAAAATGCTAGTCTTACGCAACCTATCCTTCCCAGGATCAATATCTAGGATTTCCCTCACGATTTTCATAACTTTGTTTGATGCTATACTTTATGTAACTCTATGATCTTGATCGCTCGTTGTTCATTGATCCAATCTGCCTGGTGGATCTCCACCGTTGAAATTTGATCTTGTTCACTCACTTGATTTGAGTCCATATCCGACTGCTCTAAGTGTTGTGCTTGTTCTTATGGTTGAGGCCTCTACAAACAAGTACTTGGATGACTGGGTGAGGGCTAGGGAATGAAAATGGATCAATGACAGAGATAAGGAGAGAGAAGCGATCGACCTCAGAGAAAAAATAAAGGTTTAAGACCGACACCTATCAGGCAGACAAAAGAAGAAAACTATAAGCTGAAAGAAAAAACCTTACAATTGGATCTGCAAAAGGAGGAGAGACAAGAAAAAATACAGACTTAAGAAGAAACCACAAACCCCTAAGGCTTTGACAAGTTTATGTGATAACAGGTCCATTAACCAAACCTTTGTGCTACCGAAATTCACTACCGTACTTTCTCCAAGGGTTGACATCAATCTACAATATCACTCTCCAATGGTTGACATCAATGACAACCAACAATCCATACCAACTATCCATCAACCTAAGCCAACTGCCTGACACCTTTAACCACTAAATCATACCATAAACCCTAATTAAAATCTGCATATTATATCTACTTCTTCTCTTCTTAACTTACTCTCAATTTGTTGTGTATGTAGAATATGTCCATATTTAATATATAAACGATTACACAAACAATTTTCAATATAATGAATAAATTACCAAGGGACGATATTCATGCCCGCCTTCAAGCTGTCCATACTCTCTACGATGTTTTTTTGTTTTTTTTTAGTAAAAGTCTTCTTATATTATAGCCCCTACATATTTTACAAGGGAAATAACATTTTCCATCACCCAAAGCCTCGACCAATGCAAATCTCAAGTCTCGTTCTTTCCCTCCTGGAGAAAAGTTATGTGACATTTTTCCTTACCAAACTATCAATGATTATTATCTTCAAAAATCAACCTCATTAGTTTAACTATTTGTAATTTAATTAAAAAAATACAAAAAAATTGTATTATGACCTAAAAATATCCCTTATAACCTCTACAAATCGTCACTAGTATAGAAACAACAACGAACGTCTTTAATATTTCAAATTTTTTTAATTATATATCACAGTTTCGTCAAAAATATGACAAATGTTAACTAGAGAGACGTTGCTTAACAGAAAAAAATATTGACTTCATCAAACGTCGGTACATAATCATTGACCTTGTCAACCATCAGATATTCAACTCTCATTGACCTAGTCAATCATCGGATATTCGACAAAAAAGTATGTTTGATCGGATAGTTGACAAATGTTAGGGATTTGTTTTTAAAAATAAAATCCAATAGTATGGTCTATTTTATCTATACTGTCAGAGTACGATGTTAGTTTTTCTGCCCATATGTAGTAGTGTCATCTGTCTTGACACACGACATGATTTCCTATTAACATGTCATCAACTGCATAGATATACTCCACTCCTGTGTTCCCACTTCTCCACTTCTCATTGGTTTTCTTATGTGGTCATGATGTCACCGTCACATCATACGCATGTGCTCCATTCACTTGCAAACCACAAGGCTTGGAACCTTGTCCCAAGAACCATTCCATATTGTGTATCGGGTTATCATAACTTCACGAGGGAATGAGCTTGGAAAACTTTCAGGGGTCTAGGGGCATGATATGGGTTCACCATCCTACCAGCCCACTATCAGGACCCTTAGCCAAAATTTTATATTGCACGCGGCTCTACAGGGTTCTGTGACCCTTCCATGCTTTGTGCACAATTAACCAAGGGTGTATATTTGTTTATAAACCACTCTATAAAAAATTTCCCCATGCATGTGGGATAGATAAATAACACCCCTCAAAAATAGATAATGGGAAACCCACACAAAAACTTGATCGATGGTGGAGATCAACGCGAGGATGAGATCAACACTGGTCAATCATTGGTTTTCTTGCTTGGCATAACTATTGATCTGATGCCAAATCAAGAATTTGATGGATCGATAGAAATTTAGGGATGTGGGGGTCAACTTGGATCCAATTTATAGGGTTAAAGACAATGTTTAAACAACAAAAACTCCCTCCTCCAATGTTATTCAATAACCAATAATTGACTTCACTTCTAGAACTTATGTCCTGGCATGTAGCAGACCCCTTAAAGGCTCGATGTTGTAACCAACAAATCTGATACCACTCTGTGATGCACCCGGATCAAATAATAAAAAAATTATTTGCTCAATGATTTGATTAGATTTCACACCCACTACCTGGGTACTTCTAAATTCATCCTCTTGGGATGATCTGGATTATTTTCGGCACGAAATGAGAGCAGAGATATAAAAAATAAATGCACAGAGATATCGTAGATATCCAATAATATAACAAAAATGTATCAGAGATGCAACCATCAACACATAGTAATACACAATTTCTATTAATAAAAGAAATGTACAGAGACTGTAAAAATACAGAGTGAAAGACTCGCTAGAATGGTGGAAACTTATCTCTGAGAAGAGATGTGACGGCTACTCGCATTCACAAGAAGATGATTATAATGAGGATTTGAAGGAATTTTTACAATAAATAGGAATGCCAAAATCCCTATACATCCAAAAACCTAACCATAGGAGATGAAGCGCCAAAAGTCATGTGGGCCCCGTTTGGGTAAGTTAGTACATCAACTTCCCGAGGTTGTAAATTTTGCATACGATCTTCGTTTTAGGAGTATGATAGACCGTTGGAAAGGTATCATAGAGGAGATTAATTTTGGTGGATAAATAATGCATTTAAATATTACTGATAAGATATATCCCCAAAAAAACTTCATTTAGGCCCTCAAAATGGCCCCGAAAATTAAAACTGCTAAAAATAGTAAATTGCCAAAATTGCCAGAAAACTGTTTTGAGCCAGTTGGAAAAGGTGGGTGGCCACCGATATCCATCTGGATGAATCCTCCCTCCTTAGGAACCAATGGTATCCATTGCATTAATTTCCCGGGGGAGAGGAAAAAGCGTTTGTTGAATCTGAATCTTGGTGAGTTGCTTGCCTTGTTGGAGACGTCACGCTGCTCGGTTTGTGAAAGGATATCACGAGCATGTGGATGGAAGGGTTGGACCTTTTTAACCATTTTGGATGCATGAAATTTCTTTTGTGTAGAAGTAATATTTACACTTTGCTACAATCTTGTCGACCTGCTTCTGTTGGATAGAAGGTACTTGGTTCGAGGTTGTAGTGGTTGCAGTACCCTTTTGTTCTTCTTTTGAAGAGATTGTGAAGAAGCTGAATTTTGTAGTATGAGATACTACCTTGCGGCACTTTTTAGGTGGAACAGTATTTGAAAATACCTCTGGTATTCTGTAGATATCCCCAAAAGTAATAATGACACTGCGGGGTCGAGACTCATAAACAGCATGGCGCTTCCACATATATGGTTGGACCAAGAGAACATCACAGACATCCAATGGGGAAACATCACATAATACCTCGTCCTTGAAGGGATGGATGTCATATGACAATCAACACTGTTGGTTGACACGAAGATCGCATCCTTGGCGAAGCCACCCGATGTTGTATGGCTGGGGGTGTGGTGCTGTCAACAATCCCAATTGTTTGATGACCTCTGCTGAGATGAGGTTCTTCTGGCTTTCTCTATCAACAATAAAATGCAGCGGGATCCCCTTCAACCACATCTATGAATGAAAAAGGAGCTCCCCCTCTTCAGGATCTATTGGTTCTTCTGGTTGAATTGTTGTGGTCGCAACAATAGCAGTGGGGTCTGTATCGATGATCTGTCTTTTACCAGTATTTTCATAATCAGATTCTGAATCAGGGTTCGGCTCCTTGTCTTTGATATCATCCACCAATTACTGTTTTGAGAAAAAATCATCAGTTTTGTGCCAGGGGCTTTTGTGGAAATCACAGCATTTTCTGGTGTCCTTCTTTTTCTTCCCATGACCCTTCTTTTTATGTGGCTTGGACTGGTTTTCAAGAGACTGTTTGTTAGGTTCGTCTTTGTCATACTTTGGTTTTTGCGAATTTCCATACCCAAACTCCCGTTTGTTCTGGTGCTTAAATTTTTGCTCAATTTTAACAGCATATCAATAAGCAACACCAAGTGATGAGATGTCCAAAAAATCCATTTCAGTTTGGATGTATCTGTGTAGAGCCCCATGATATTTCAGAACCAAATGGCATTCGGATTCTTTGATACCCAGCTTGGTGCGCAAGGTATGGATGGTATTGGTGAACTCTGAGACTTCTTGGCCCTTCTCTTGCCGCAGTGTGTCCCATCTCATGTACTAGTCCTCATAGTTTCCAACAAGGTAATACTGTTCCTTTACTGCGTCCACAAAAAAATCCCAAGAGGGCTCAGCCGGGGCCCCATATATTCTAGACTCCTCTATGGAACTTTGCTCCCAGTAAGTTTCCCACCAATGTTTGACATGGGGTATATATTTAAGGAGTGTGAAGGTGATCTTTTCCCTGTCGGAAAAAAAGTGAACAGAGAAATAACCGTCTAGCAGATTTAACCATTTGTCTAGGGCATCTACATCTATCTGACCTTCAAATATGAGAATATCAAATTAACATGTACCTTAAAAGGAGAGGTGCCTCCAAAGTGGTCGTTTGATGAATATGTGCCTATTTCTATTAGTAGGTGTTGAATGGTGTGGAAAAAAATCTCCATCATTTTGTCCCTCTGTCGCATGAGAGCTTGCTCAAGAAACAGACTGATTGGATCATCTACTCCGTTGTTTTTCTTTTCTTCCGCTATTGAGGGTTTTTTGGGTGTGTGAGAGTGATTTTCCTCAAGAGAGACAAGCTCGAGACCCAACTTTCTATACTCAGACCTCGTCAGGGACATGCACTGAAAAACAATCAAGAGCATCCTGCTCTGATACCACTGATCCGGATTATTTTCGGCACGAAATGAGAGCAGAGATATAATAAAGAAATGCATAGATATATCGCACATATTCAATAATATAACAGAAATGTATCAAAGATGCAACCATCAACAAAGATATACAGTAATACAAAATTTCTATTAATAAAAGAAATGTATAGAGACTGTAAAAATATAGAGTGAAAGACTCGCTAAAATGGTGGCAGCTTATCTCTGAGAATATGATTACAATGAAGCTATGATGGTATTTTTACAATAAACGGGAATGACAAAATCCCTAGAGGTTAAGAACCAAATATCAATATAGCATAGATAAACATCAGAAAAAGTACTCAACGCCTTGAAAAAGAGATAATTTCATATAATAAGCCTCTTCGAGGGGGAAACCTCCTTTTACCCCACTAAAATGTTCAAGTACAAGATGATTCCAAATGAAAATGTGTCCTTGGTATATATAGGAGACTAGGAGGTATAATTACAACTAATGGCCTAAAGCCGACATAAATAAAATAACATTACTAATATAATATGGCCCAATTAAGGGGTAATGAGCCAATATTAGAGCTTAACATGATCCTCCCCTTGAGACAAGTGTTGTCTGTAATGCTTGAGTAACTCTAGATGCTTCTGTATAAAATACTCATCTTCTCAAGTGGAATCTTCAGCCAGTAGTTTCCTCCATTTAATGAGATACTCTGAAATGGATCTATTCCTCAGCTGAAGAATTCTTGTGTCAGTGATGGCTTCAGGCTCCAATATGATTTTTCCTTCCTCGTCAAGTTCTGGAAATATAGTTTTAAATTGGATCTTGTTGCCTATAACCTTCTTTAAGCATGAAACATGGAAAACTAGGTGTACTCGTGAAGATGCAGGCAACTCCAATTTGTATGCCATAGTACCAATCTTTTGCAACACCTT
>SNQJ01S0192442.1:0-14548 GCA_010110895.2 Picea sitchensis
GTAAGATGGCATCTTTGGGAAGAATCCTTCTAGATATTTCTGTGCTCTTCCCTATAACCTTAGCCTAGCCTAGGATTCCTTGCCTTGGGGTGGAGCTCGGTCCCAGCTCGGGGGTGACCCACTGTTGAGCTGATGAACAGTGTGGTCTAAGGCTGGGAGGTTCATGGAAGGCCTGCACTTGGTTGGTGATTTCTACAGCTGTTAAAAGATAAGTATTTGAATTATGATTTAATCATGTTGTGCATGACCGTGCTATTTATGTATCATGTTTTCCGCTGTGTAAATGAATTATTGTTAAATGGTATGGAATGTTTAATTATAGCAGTAACTTATATATTTTACTCTGTAATTTAAATGTGTTTAATTGTGTTAAATGCATGTGGTTATACTGGACTGCATGTGTAATATAAATCAAACTTAAGTGTATACCGATTCTTATATTGTGCGTTATAAGCCTCGGTCTAGCAAAAAGGTACACTACAGTCTCTACCATATTCATGTTTTCATCTCTTCCTTCTCCATGTCCATTGGAGTTTGTTCCTTCAATGCCCAAATGGACATCCATCACTCTACTCTCATCTTGCTAACTGTAATTTCCTTATGCATCTTCCATTTCTATGGACTATGTGTTGATCCTGATCTAATCTAGTTTTTGTTAACTCTGCAAAATGTGCAACAAACAAAACTTTGTCAGGCTAACTGTTTCAACAACTTCATGAAAGATATGAACCTTTCTGGTTCAATAATATATCATAATTATTTCTTCTGATTTCCCAAAAATTTGATTTCCTAGATCAATTTTCTGGGTGGATATTTAGATTCCACTTTCCAACACCTTTCCAATGCCTACTCCCATGCTCAATTCCGAGTCTTGAGCAAAAAGTTATAGTTATTAGAAATTTGTCCATTAATTTTTCTGTTCATTTTTCAACTTGGCGAAACTCTACGCTGTAATTATGCATTTTTGCACCTACTCCATTGGATTTTTCATAGGATCTCAATTGGGTTTCTTCATATACATATTATGGACACTCTGTCCAAGTTTCACCTTTTTCTGGGTTCTGGGCTGCTAGTTACAACCTGCTGAAGTTCTAGGCCAATTCATGTTTTTGGTCTAGAATGCTACAGGTACCTTCTTTTCCATATTAAACATCTTTAGCATGACCAAAATTTTAATTCATCTTTGGGATTGTATTCTATGTTTCAATATCTTTCCATTTACTGCTCCTGCGCCTCAATCTGATTCTGGAGCAGAAATTTATGGCTCTTTGAAGTTAGATTGGTCTTAAAATTTAGCCTTCACTATTCGTGTTGTAACTTTCTCATAAGAGCTCCGTTTGACGAACGGTTTACACCATTAGAAATATCTCTCTGAGATCTTTTATTTGAGATGCAGAGACAGAGTGTGCCTTGGCACACTATGTTCTCGTGGTTTTTGAGTCACTAAAAACGTTGTTAAGGCCCTCAAAAACGCGCTACAAAAAGATGATGTTCAAACAATATAAAATGTTGCGGAAATTCGCTGGTTTTCCGTTGTTGTTCACCATCCAAACGACTTCTCATGCGAAAATTTCAACTGGTACACCCATATTTACCATGTGCAACAACACCACAAGGTAAATCATGCTCCGTGCACCTTTAACCACTGTGCATCACTTCTCTGTCGCGCCAATAACTGGCACGCACTAGTTTTGTGTTGCTTGCCAATATCCACCGCGTGTGGTTTTGGTTCTTGCACTATTACTTGTTGCGCACAATTTTGTATCGCGCGCTGATATTCCACACGCAATTCACTCTATGCGCTGCACCGTGCCAACATTTAGTACGCCTCCACCACACACCAATACTCTACGTGCACCATTAACTAAACTGTCATGCGACAACATATACCCACATTGCGCGCGCACCAACAAAGTTTCTCTACGCTCAACCAATACTGCGCACACCACGCGTGCCATTATTATGCATGTGTACACCGCGCGCACATTATTATGTGTATGCACACCGTGCAATGCTAAATTTAGCGCGCGCACCCGCACACTAACATTTTTCCCTGTGTCACCAAAATTTAGCGCGCGCACTCGAACGCCAACATTTTTCCGTGCGGTGCCAAATTTTAGCGCGTGCACTCGTACACCAATTTTTTTCCACACGATGCCAAAATTTTACATATCACCAGCTTCTTACTGCGCACCATGCATTTTTAGTGCGCCCTCCTGTGCACATCAATTTTTATGTGCATTAATTCCTCGTGAATTCCACTACAGAAATTGGGGCTTTTGCTTAACTTTTTCCCAATTTCTACCATAGACATTGTGCAACAATGAAATTTGTTCAACTTCACCCAGATAACACTAGTTCAACTTATGCAACAACAAATCGTTGAGGGTTTACATTTCTGGAATGAATTTACCCAAAATCAATTCACGAATTGAGAATTTTGTTTATTAATTTCGCTCCAACTGTCATGGCTTCACTGTAACTTCAAATTCGACCAATTCCAGGTCTGAATTTACTAGAACAAATATTAAATCAATAATATCTCACCACATGGACAAATTTTTTGATTTTCCCTTGAATTTAACAACTAAAATTGGGGATTTTTCCCAATTCCTCACAACTGATGTTACTTTTTACCATGGACGCTCTGCAAGCTCAAAATTTGGCCACTTCGAAATAAATCCTCTATGAAATTTCGCTTCAAATCAAACTTTTTTGCTCGTCCAGGCTCAACGTTGAAAACCGAGGCTCTGATACCATATTGTAACATCCCCGACCACCAACAGGCCAGGCAACGCCACCTACACAACTTTAACTTAGCCTTGGATGCTCTGATACCATATTGTAACGTCCCCGGCCACAATACACGAGAGAACACTTTCTTTCCCTCTGTGGAACATACTTTGACATACCCAACATCCAACTGAGCTATGCCACATAAGTTTTTTGAACTGCATGCAATTAAAATATATACACACAAAACTCTTGCGGAACATTATCTATAAAATGTAAACAAACAAATACATTTCATAAATGCACAGACTCATACTGAACTAACAGTAAACGTATACATGCAACATATTCAAGAAATACCCATAAATATGCATATAGACAGTTATAAACACACATAAGATAAACCCATAAAAATAACCACGTAAATAACAATGCAACATATAAACTCATCACACAAACGACACTTATCTTGGCAAGAATATCACCAACTGTGTGCAGACCTTCCATGAACCTCCCAACCTTAGACTACACTGCTCATCACTCTCAGGACTGGGTCACCCCCGAGATGGGACTAAAATCCACCCGGGTAAAGGGGTTCCTAACCAGGCTAATGGCTCGTAGACAACAGGAAAGACTTTGTCATAGGTACTCTCTCAACTAACAACCTACAGTCCCTCATTCCCCACATACCCGTCCCACCCCAGGAAGTGTGCCCCTTCTCTGCTCAACAGTCCTTCGGCTGCCCCACTTCCTTTCCAGGCTTCAGCAACAGGCCAGACAGGAAGTCTCAGAGCACTGTAGTTGCAGTTTAGCACCTTCAGGAAATCAATTCCCAACAATTCTCTCACCTAGAGAGAAATTTCTCACGGGCATGAAAACTCGCCTCTTCGATATCCCACGGGCCTGACAACTCACTTTTCAGTCCATCTCCCAAGTAACCAATTACACAAATATATATGGCTATGGGTACAGGTTCAGTTACAGTGACAGGAAAGTACGTAGGATAACTCCATGAGTGAGTGAATGCTCATGGAATGGTTGAATGATGGCATGAATGATGGGAAGAATGAACTAAGTCCCCACAATATGTATGCATGTCCCTAACTTGACACTTGTCATGTTGGGAGCAACTTTGGCCGACTTGTCCCCAACTCTGGAACTTAGGATAAAATAATTATCCATACTTATACTTTAAGAAATATTAGTATAATATTCCTTTTTTGGCGTAAGCTCCCTAGCTTAGCCCTTTTCCTAACTTTTATCCCCCACCCTTTCCCTAACTAGTGGATTTTAGTCCCCCATCATTTTTACCGTGGTCGGTCTACGCGCAACGATGTATTTTATATTAATCATGAGGCATATACAAAAATAGGCGCACTTGCCTTTAACATCTAGGCTCTTTGGCCTAATCAAAACATAATCATCCTAGCTTATAATAACCGACTCACCAGCCTATAAAACATATCATATACACAAAGGCTCGCTAGCCTCAATTTCGCACACACTTAAGATGATGCGCGCGGTATCCTGGAATGTGCACACTTCATCATTTTACTATGCAGTACATGCACACACTATGCCATGAAAGGCGCATGCAAAATAATATCAAACAAATAACCATCTTAAGTACATTTGCATGTACATTTACAATTGGGTTCGTCCTAGAGATATTACACCACGTGTAACCATGACAAGAATAGAATATTCCAGGAAGCAAGAAGAAACCATAAAGCATGGGACATAACCTTAGAAGACAAGTCGACTAAAGAAAATAATTAATATTGAGTTTTTATCCTCCAGAAAGAGAAGTCGGCCCAAAAAATTAAGGAAGAGCAGTATAAATATAATATGCCAGAGCTCATTTGGACACACACAACTCACAACTACAGAAATTTAGTGCGCACTACAAAAATTTAGTAAGTGTGCAAGTCTAGAGAGTAGTTGCAGTTGTAGTTACTACAACTGGTATTTTCAGTTTTAGGCTTGGACTTTCTCTTGGTTATGGTTTGGAGTTTCTGCTTGGTATGCTAGCTCTGGAGAGTGGTACGCTATCTTGATTGGCTTTTGTACCTAGGGTTTGCTTCCATAATTATTCTCTCTGTCAAGGTTAAGGTGCTCAGGGGTGTCTTTGACCTATGGTTGGGTGACAATATTTCTATATTGTCTATGGTTAAACAAGCACACCTATTATTTATAATAGGTTATGGGCCCGCACTATCTTCAGACGGTCTAACTGTTGGAATATATATTGGGAGGATTTGCTCAGTTACAGTTGCAGTTGCAGTCAAAGTTTTTGCTGCAGCAATGAAACCCTAACCCTCTTGTTAAGGCACCTTAAGTGAAGAGCTTGAACTAATTCCTGGATAGCCTAGTGTGCCCTATCTTAGCGCACCTCCTGGTATTCTCAGCAAGCTAAGAGGTCAAGTTTGAGTTTTTGGTCAAATTAAAAGGTTGACCAAGTCAAAGCAATCATGACTTACTCTATGAAGTCAGAAAACAAGTTAGAAGGGGCTTCTAACTTTAGAGCATGGAATACAAGGATTGATCTCATCCTTTCCAAATATAAAATGTTGGATATCATGAAAG
Organism: Picea sitchensis; assembly: GCA_010110895.2. Taxonomy (NCBI): domain Eukaryota; kingdom Viridiplantae; phylum Streptophyta; class Pinopsida; order Pinales; family Pinaceae; genus Picea; species Picea sitchensis. The sequence goes on from SNQJ01S0192442.1 coordinate 5,320, forward strand.
TAAAGATCGTGGAACCATAGTTTGAAGAAGGAAAAGAGAAGGAACCCCAGAACGTCACAGTTATGGAGAATTTCAAGAACAATGACATCAATGCCATGAGTATCATAGTGGACTCTGTAAAAGACCACTTGATACCCTACATCTCTCATCTTGAATCATCTAAGAAGATATACGATGCCCTAACTAACCTCTTCTCAGTCATAAACTTTGGACAAGTAATGAGTCTGAAGAATGAGCTTCGTGACATGAAAATGAATGATGATGACAACATAACATCATACTTGGTAAGAATATATCGGTTAAGAGATCAACTACAAGCTATTGAAGAAATCATTTCAAAAAAAAGGAACTAGTAAATATTGTACTCAATGGCCTTCCCAAGGCATGGGATGCATTTGCTGCAAGCATGAACACAAGAAAGGAGTATCCCACATTTGAAGAACTTTGGACTTGTTGTTCACAAGAAGAATCAAGGATTAGCACAAAAGAGAAATTCCAAAGGAAAGATGACGATCAAACCTCACAACAAAGTTCAAGAAATTCAGGAATAAGAAGAAGTTTGACTCAAGGAAGAAACTAAATCAAGAAAAGTATATGTCAAAAATACAATGCTTCAATTGTCGAAAATATGAATCACTGTCCTAAGTTAAAGAACATGAAGGAAATACATGAAGCAACAATTGCCGAAGAAAAGGAACCCTCAAAGAAAGTCAAACAAGATGAAGCAAGATTTATTCTTCTAAGTCAAGGTAACAATATTCTTCAAAGTTCTTGTACATACCATGTTTACATAGTTTCTGTACATATCATGCATATCTATTTCTTAGAATATAAGATGTTCAAGTGAAACAATACCTATGGAAGAATAAAAAGATAAGGATTTCTATCACGATGACTACAAGTCAAGCAATACACATGAAAATATGAAGTATGTTGACAATCCTTGGTAACAATTCTTGTGGAAGCTATTATATAAGTAACAACTTCCAGATAAGCCGAAATCATAATCAAACTTGAAGAGACCCAAAAGAAGTCAAAATAGAAAGAAGTCAACAATCAAGAGGAAATTAGAAAAATACTTGTGACACTTTGCAGAAGGCAATAAGGATGCAGGCGAAAGCCTGGAATCTCTTAGTTGGAGGGAGCTGATTACAAAATTCTAAAAGAAGAGTATGCATTCATGCATGAAGCAAGGATTATGAGGGAGCTAATCCTAAATGATATGATCCATTGAGGATTATGAAGTATCTTTCCATGTTCCCATTGAAAGTAGCATCCATGATAAGCAATGCGTGTTCAGAAGAAGTCTTATTCGAAAAGAAGCCTTAAAGTATCCTTGGTTGTCCATCTACATCCATGATCCCATGATGAAAGGAAGAAGTTGGAATCTTCAGGGCGTGGAATCTATAGTTACCTAGAAGTTGGAATCTTTAGGGCAGAGATAGTGTATCAGAATAGTTACTCAGAAATCTGGGATGATGGATTCCTAATCCATGGAAAACTCTCTTGATGACAGAAGAAGTGCTACTTGCATATGTTTTAGTTTGAGTCTTGCCATAATATCATGAGATAGCAGGAAATAAGAGTGATGAATTCGACCATGATATATTGTAATGATCAGAGCTATATGAAGCCTTCAGAGAAAACTAGTGTTCCATGATAGACCGAACTAAATTGAGATCAAGCATTATATTATCCGTGATGAAGTCCAGAAAAGAGAAGTGGTTCTCTAATATATGTCCATAGATGAGAAGATGTCAGATATTTTGGTAAATCTTCCATCCAAGATGAAAAGTTTGCGTACTTAAGAAACAAGCTGGGACTCGTGGAGATGAATTCATTATTGAAAAAGGAAGAGATTACTCCTAGGTTGATAGGGAGCACTGATATGTTATTGATTTATGGACAATCATTTTTCATTTTGAAAAATGGTCCAGGATGAGCAGTTCCTTTCTAGTTTGGAAAGTGGTTTGATATTTCTAACGGACATGCATTTTCCAGTTCAGAAAATGGTCCAGATCGGACAATCATTTTCGTAATGAAAACGGTCTGATAGATTGTTGATCTACCATAAAAAATGATTCCCCTTGTGGCCATTGTGGGGGAATGGTCTAGGACAATCATTCTTATTGGAAGTCACTCTGAGCAGTGGTCAAGTAGAATGGTTCTCCTCACTAGGTAGTCATTCTTTCGAAGTTCATTGTTGTGAGAAGTTTCGAAGAATGGTCTGTTTTGGAGGTTGGTGCAGGACAATCATTTCCATTAGGAAATGGTCCAGATAGTCATTTCATAGGGCATTCTAATTCTCTCCAGGTTGCAATATGATTAGTACCATAGGAATGTCCCAGTTAGGTGAATGGTCTAGATAGTCATTCCCTAGGGCAGACTCATTCTCTTCAGGTTGCACTATGATTAGTGCCAGAGGAATGGCCTAGTTAGGTGAATGGTCCAGGCTAAAAAATCAAGGACAATTATTCTTCTGTGCTTGAGAAGAATAGTCCATAAGTGACTTATCCAACATCATGCCTGATTACTCAGATGTAGTATGACTTTGAGAGATGATACAGTTGATTCTATTAGATGATACTGATCGTGATGATGGTGCTCGTGATTTGATCATGAGATAGCCCGTGTGGCTATGATGATGCTACCCGTTGAATGGTATGTTTGTGCTCAAGACCATTACCTTTAAATACCTCCTTAGCTAGGAGGGAGTGTTGATATTATGGTAGGTGCGGGAGATATTAAACCTCCACGTGTAACCCTGACAAGAATAGAATATTCCAGGAAGAAAGAAGAAACCCTAAAGAATTGGACATAATCCTAGAAGACAAGTCGACTAAAGAAAATAATTAATATTGAGTTTTTAGCCTCCAGAAAGAGAAGTCGACCCTGACAGTTAAGGAAGAGCAGTATAATACAGGATGTCAGAGCTCATTTGGACACACACAACTCGCAACTGAATAAATTTAGTGCGCACTGTAGAAATTTAGTAAGTGCACAATTCTGGAAAGTAGTTGCAGCTGCAACTACTACAACTAGTATTTTCGGTTTTAGGCTTGGACTTTCTATTGGTTATGGTTTGGACTTTCTGCTTGGTATGCTAGCTCTGGAGAGTGGTACGCTACCTTGATTGGATTTTGGACCTAGGGTTAGCTTCCATAATTATTCTCTCTGTCAAGGTTAAGGTGCTCAGGGGTGGCTTCGACCTATGGTTGGGTGACAATATTGTTATATTTTCTATGGTTAAACGAGCACACCTATTATTTCTAACAAAATCAACCTAAATCCCATAGAATACCAAGAAGACAAAGGCAAGATGACAAATGATTGTAGCATAAAATGGACTAGAGAAAAAGTGAAAGGATATATTTTATGTTCGACTCACTGTAATGGAGAAAAATATCATCACATTCACTTGCTTGCAGTTGGCTCCTTTATAGCTACATGTTGTGGTTGAGGTGGAAAAAATGCTCTCAATATTCTTGAAGTAGTTAGGGTTTTCCTTTCTAGAACTTTCCATGATTCCTTTTGGAGTAAACCACTTTTGATTAATGCTTGATTATATTTTCATTAATGATTATGTAATTGAAATTCATTCCTCCAATTAGGGAACACTTATTCCTTTAATAAAGTTTATTTTCAAAAAATTCAACTTGAGTGCCTTTAATAAAAGAGGATTGTGTTTTGATTTTGGGTAATATATTGTTGCTTTAAACTATGGGAAACATTCTAGATGTAATATTAATCATATCATATTTACAACGAGTCCTCCTGGGCACAATTTGGAGTTCTGAATCTCAACATATGAGCTCAGGAAGTTGAGGTTCCAAGCAGATCTATCATCAAACCATGAAAATAAATCTGATTGTTATTTCAATTTATGAGAGAATCATGGTCAATTTGAGCCCTTGAAATCTATTCCATCATCTTCTTCGTCGAAATACCTTTCCAAAGAGGTAACGTTTTCACAATTCCGACTCCCATATCTCAATATATGACCTTCAGAAGATTAACACTCAGTAGTTGTTGATTGATCTTCACCGGGCAATCTGGGCCCTTGGTTCAAATTTGCCTTCTTCCTTTTGAAGTTCTATTTTTTGGTTAAAAAGATTATCCCACATGTATGGGAGTATGGATATTTTAATGGTATATAATTAAAAGCGTGTTATACACTTAATGTGTGAAATAAGAAGACTATAGTGACTTAAAGATTCGATCCCTTGGAAATCAATTAATTAATATTTTAAATACCCAGTCATCTTTCCACCATGCCCAATGTCGCCATGTGTCTTCACATCATAAGTCAATAATCTGCCACATGTCATATCTCCATTCATTGCCACATGTCACAAGTTGTATGGTGCCATATTTCTGCCATGTGTCATCCCTCCATAGGCTACCATGTGTCTGTCATGTGTCATCTCTCCATAGTCTACCATGTGTCTGCCATGTGTCATCCCTCCATAGTATACCATGTGTCTGCCATGTGTCATCCCTCCATATGATGCAATGTGTCATAATGTAATTGGGTAGATAAAGTTCTACATGGGTTAATGTGGTATCCCTCCATATGTTGCCATGTGTCATGATGTAATTGGGTAGATAAGGTTCCACATGGGTTAATTTGATTGGTTAATGAATATTGGAAGAGACTTAAGGTAAAGTGGTTAAGTGGGTGAGGAAGTGAATGAGAGAGTGGAAGGAGGGAGGGAGGCGAGGAAGGAGAAATAAGGGAGGGAATGCAGATGCAGAGTGAGGGAGGGGGTTTGTCGGTCCACATGGAGGAGTGAGGGGAATGAAGAAATGGTTAAGAAGAGGGAGGAGGGTAGTGAGGGAGGAGGTTTGTCAGTCCACATGGAGAAGTGATGGAGGAGGTTTGTTGGTCCACATGGAGGAGTCAGGGGAATGAAGAAATGGTTAAGAAATAGTGAGGGAGGAGGTTTGTCGGTCCACATGGAGGAGTGAGGGGAATGAATAAACGGTTAATAAAATCAAGTATGCTTCTATTGTCTTAGGGATATCTATCAATATATTAAGTATCCAATCATCTTTCCACCATGCCTAATCAACATGAGTCAATAGTCCAAATGTCGCCATGTGTCTTCACGTGATAAGTCAATAATCTTCCACATGTCATATCTCCATTCATTCCCACATGTCACAAGTTGTATGGTGCCATATGTCTGCCACGTGTCATCCCTCCATAGGATACCATGTGTCATCCCTCCATAGTCTACCATGTGTCTGCCATGTGTCATCCCTCCATAGTCTACCATGTGTCTGCCATGTGTCATCCCTCCATAGGATGCAATTTTTCATGATGTAATTGGGTAGATAAAGTTCCACATGGGTTAATGTGTCATCCCACCATATGCTGCCATGTGTCATGATGTAATTGGGTAGATAAGGTGCCACATGGGTTAATTTGATTGGTTAATGAATATTAGAAGAGACTCAAGGTAAAGTGGTTAAGTGGGTGAGGAAGTGAATGAGAGAGTGGAAGGAGGGAGGAAGGTGAGGAAGGAGAAATAAGGGATGGAATGCAGATGCAGAGTGATGGAGGAGGTTTGTCGGTCCACATGGAGGAGTGAGGGGAATGAAGAAATGGTTAAGAAAATAAAGTCAGCTTCTATTGTCTTAGGGATATCTTCTTGCAACCAAGGAAGGGATTAGTGGGTGGATCAATCGGTTAGTGGATCTTGCTTCTTCTAAGGTGAATTTTGCTTCTGAGGAGGAGGCAGGACAAAGATCCTTAACCTTCGTTTTGCATGGAGGAGTGAGGGGAATGAAGAAATGGTTAAGTCTGGGAGAGGGAATGAGGGAAAAGAGAGGGGAAAGGGAAACCAAGGAAGGGAGTAGTGGGTGGATCAATCGGTTAGTGGATCTTGCTTCTTCTGTGGTGAATTTTGCTTCTGAGGAGGAGGCGGGACAAAAAGCCTTAACCTTTGTTCTGCATGGAGGAGTGAGGGGAATGAAGAAATGGTTAAGTGTGGGAGAGGGAGTGAGGGAAAAGAGAGGGGAAAGGGAATGCAAATGTGGAGTGAGGGATGTGGAGGTGAGGGTGGAGAGGAGAGTAGGTCCATAAGTGCACATGAAGAGGAGGTAAGGGGAAAGTAAGGGAATATGTGAAGGAGAGGCAAAGTAAGAGGAGAGAAGTGTGGAGGAAAATAAGATGCACAAATAAAAACTAAGTATGGGAAGAGGGGAGTATGACGAGAAGAGATGGAGGGATAAGTGAAAAAAAATCTACGTATGGAAATGTACGAGGAAAGGAAAGAGGGTGTAGCGGAATTCGAAAATAAATCTATGAAAGGAAATTATTACAGGAAATAATTCTTTTATGTGTGTAGAGGAAGCTAGAACTACCTAGAATAAATTTAAAATGCTTCTTGTGTCTTTAGTGCATTTTCATATTTAGGCTTGACATGTTTACCATGAGCTATTGGAACACTATATTAATAGGACATTGCAAACATGTTGTTGTTGTTATTTGTTTTTGTTTTTTTGGTATGTATCAATGAAACAACAAAAAAGACGGAAAAGTACACACACACACACACACACACACACACACAATTTATTTTAAGGTCACAACCAAGCCAAACACCAAATTGGTGCATGAGACTCCCTTGTTTATGGGAAAAGGGACTTCTCTGCACAATGATTTGACTACTAAAGTCTACGGAGGTATACATACCCTACCCCCCTCTAGATTTGAACATGTGACCTCTGAGGAAACACATGTTCTTAACCATTAGACCCACTCAAGTTGTATATAAATATTTAAAAAATTTAATTATAGATATTTAAAAACAAACATCCTAACATAAATAATTAATATCATTTTTAATAATAATAATAATTAAATACATTTATTTTGCTCGCAAGGATGTAGACCGATTGACAAGTGTCGTGTAAATAGAAGGAAATGTAAAAATGAGGTCTCAAGTTCGATTCTCACCCCGATTTACCTGTGCCCCATGCTTGCAGACTGTATGGACATACTTGAAAGTTATAAAGATAGCAGACGAGAATCGACCCCGTGTCACGCGAATACGAGAAACACGAGTTATCAATTTCATCAGTCACAAAAAATAAAATAAATACATTTATTTTATAATATTTTAAAATATATTAATAACAATTTTAAAATAAATAACAATAATACATTTATTTCATAATATTTTAAAATAAATCTCATAGTTTAAAAAAAAACAAAAAAAACAACCTTTTTTTTACATTGTAGCCAAATAAATCATCACTTTTGTCACTGAAAGGTTAATACAACTTTTCTCCTTAGACCACACATTCAAGGGACAAAATTGTATCCAATAAAGTATCCCTTTGATCATTGAAAGACATGTTTAAAAAAAACTTTATTCGTAGACCACATATTCAAGGGACTCCTTTGTTCTCATATCGATTTTCCTTTATTATATTGCATCTCATAAATTATATTTTTGTCTTTAGATTACAAGTTAAAGGTTATGTATTTCATTTGTTGTGATGTTGTTAATTCTTAATCACGGTAGTTAAATATTTAATTAACAAATAAAAATTTAGTTTAAGTATGGTTTATTTACATGTAACAAAATTGTAGGTTATTTGATATGTGTTTTTTTATGGTTGTAGTTTAAATGTTATACAAAATGATTTTTTTTTTTATGATATTTTTCGGGGATATTTGTTTGAAATTTGAGAAATTTTTAGATCTATAGAATTGAGTGATTATTTTTGTATAATCTGAGTTCCCAAGGGTTTTTCAACATGTTGAATCCATTTTTGCATTCATAAATAGATTTTAAACAACAAAAAATAGTGATTTTGTGCAGATTTATGTCGTCGGATTTTGGTGAAAAAAAACCATTTCGTAGAACAACTAGACAATGTCTTTTTTAGGAGCTTATGTCATCGTTCTTTTAGTAAATTAGTAGAAATGTCTATTAATAATATATAATATGAGTTAGAAGAAGTACTAATTATGATATGTTATATGAGTTAGAAAAAGTAATAGTTATGATATGTTTCTAAAGGAAACTTATTTATAGTAGATTTCAAAAACTATGAAAATTATTTTCAAGCCTCTCTACACTTATATGGGTATTGAACATGTTATTTGGAATTAAAAAAGAGTAGCATATTGATCTATAAACAACTTATGATTGGCTAAGGGCTTTAACAACAATACTAGCATAACAAAAAGAAATAACATCATCTGATGATGTAACCTGAAATAGCCTAGGATAATCATTAGAGTCAGAGCTTGAAGCAATTGTGATGTAGGTAGGGGAATATCCCCTTCCTAGTTGACTCCATTATTTTTCTCAATTGCCATGCCTTTCATACCTTGCTCCTCTTCCCTGGTCGTATCATTTTTCTCCTCATCCTCTTTATTCTTAGTGTCCTCATTTATTGCTTCCAAACCCCATATTGCTCTAACCAATGCCTCATACTTTTTGTCCATCTTGTTCAGTTTTTGTAGAATAACATATTGTTGCATTCCCTTTTCCTCCACAACCTCATCAATAAAACTTTGTTGATCTAGTGTAACTCTATCATCTTCATGTATTTTGTCTCCCTATTCCTTGATACTCTGGGATATGGAATCCAACTCATGAGTTCAAATGCCATCTCTTCTACTGTGGATTGTTGTTTTTTCTTTTTGACTTGATTTTCAATTTTCTCAACTTTTGCCTTCACTGAGCTTGCAAACTGTCGATGGTAACATTCAACTACTACTATGGCTACCAATTGCACCCTAGGGACCTTCTTCTTCATTCCTACTTCCCTTTGTTTCCTACAGAAGCAAGGCCGACCACATCTAGTTCCACCCTCTCCCTCTTTCATCCCACCCTTCTTCCTACTTTCCATCTCTATTCCCCAATTTCTTAGTTGCTAATGACCTACACAATTGAACCTCTAGCCTGGCAATGAGACCTTACATCCTTAATTTCAACTAGATTGGCCATGGTGCACCCCAAACTAACATAACTATTTCAATCCAAAACCAAATCAAAGCTATAATCCTCCACACCAGTGGGTAGATGTGTGAATTATGGAGGGATCTACAATAAGATGGAGGTGCCAAGCCATAATTTCCCCTCAACTTTTCCCTGTCCCTTCTCATGTTGTCACCATTATGTTGAAGGTTCACTGTCACTTGTCTGTGTGAACATGCAACAACCTCTCCTCCTATGTTCCCCAATACCACATAAGAAAAATTGTT
>SNQJ01S0192443.1:0-17867 GCA_010110895.2 Picea sitchensis
TTGGGAGAGGTACTTGACCTTGTTGTGGTTATTGGGTGAGATACCTTAGGTTGCTCGATACGAGCACTTGCAATTACGAGAGGTTTTGATGGGTTTCTATTGTGATTAGAGGTGATGGATCTACTACATTGATGGTTGTTATGGATGTATTTTCAATGGGTGTGATGCCTAGGAGGACTTGTGATATGTGGATGATTTGTTTAAGGGGTTTGTCAATGATAGGTGGTAGATATTTGTGATTATTGGCTAGAATAGTTTTATTTTTAGTAGGTGAGATGCCCAAGAGGACCTGCGATAGGTGGCTAATTTTTTTCATTATATGCCTATGTTTTTCACCTATGATAGCTAGAGGATATTCTTCATATTGTAGATTTTCTAGGATGGATGTGGATTTGGTCTCTTGTTTATCCTCTAACACTATTTCTAGTGTGGATGGTATGTGGAAAATGGAGCTTCAAGACATATGCCATGTGACAGGTCTTTGTTCAACAATATTCAAGAGCAAGAGGAAGGCATGACTATGGAGTTTGGTGATGAGGGAACTTACCCTATGAAATAAGTTGTCTCCATTTATTTTTATATGTCTTTAGGGAATGTTCTCGAGTTAAGTGATATTTTATTGGTACCCATTTTAAGGAAGAACCTTCATGCAGTTTCTTGTATGACAAATGGGAAATGGAGAGTTTCTTTTTTAAGGAAAACATTTCACTGTCAATGATTGTAGTCTAGATAGTATACAAACTTTGGATAGAGGGGTGAGACAGAGTGGAATTTACAAGTTACATGTTGATCTAGTTTCACTTGTACATTCTAGTGGGAGGCTGGAAGAGCCTTCTAGTTTTGAAGAGGCACGTGCATGGCAGGACGTCATGGAGATAGGTTAAAAACCTAACATATATGTTTTGATAACATCTTTTGTTGATGGAAACAATGATATTTATATAGCTAACAAAATTGATATTCTGGCATAGTGGGGACATAATCAAATGGGCATGGAGAAGGCAAGGAAGAGAGCATAAATTTGGTAAAGACAATAAAGAGTCTTCAAAGAGACGTGATGAGCTATAAAGTGGATAATGAGAAGCTTATGAAAGACCAGGAGCAACATAATGGATTCAAAATCAAGCTATTGCAGAGCTTGGATAAGACATAGAAGAAGGTAGATAATGAGATAGATTCAAGTAAGTCATGTTGAGCATATGTTTTCATTGATGTCAACAAGGTCATGGACTGTGACAGTGTGACATAATGGATTGTGATAGTGTGATGGAATGGACTATGGCGGTGTGATGGAATGGACTATGACGGTGTGAAAAAATGGACTACGACGGTGCGAAAGTGCGACGAAATGGATTGTGACGGAATGGGTGAAAGTTGCGAAGAAGAAATTATACAGGGCACCTTGAGCCAATGCAATGGACGATACATAAGAGCATGATGAAGGAAAGGCCAATGTGATAAGAAACAGAGTGGAATGTGACATGATGAAGACTTGTGACTTGAGTCTTGTGCTCTTAATATATCCTTGCAACATATTCTTTGTAAACCAAAATGTGAATTGTCACGACAATGAATGTTTTGTTAAAACAAGGAAAATTTGGTTTGTTTGATTAGCCAAAGAATGTGTGATAACAAAAGTTTGTCCACATATAACTAACCAGATTTTGATGTGGTCAAATGTTTTCCACAATATATCTTTCATACTTTATTTAGACAAAATTGTAACTGGCATGATTTTGATGTGGTCAAAGTTTGTCCAAAATGTAACCATTACACCTCCACACACACGAAGGTGAAATCAGGAAAAAAATACTATAAGTATGGATGTGCTCTGAGTGTGGGAAGTAGATAAAATAAATGTTCAAAGGAACATAAATAAAAGTTTTTCTAGTCTGTGTAATGTAATCGTTTTTTTGAATTTAGGGTGGAAGGGTGGCACTAGGATGAGTCGAAGCTCACTGAGTATTGGTGTACTCATTATATGTAACAAGTTGGTGCCTGAGAGGATTGGTTTCCTCATGATCTGTGACAGGTTGGTTCGTGAGAGGATTGGTGTCCTCGTTATCCGCGATAGGTGGGTGGATGTTGAGCTGAAAATTTATAGCTTGTAAGTTGGTGCTTGCAAAAGAACATAAAAAAGATGTTCTGTGTTTTTTTCCCGCATTGGGTTTCCACGTAAAAATATTTGTGTAATATGTTCACTATGTTATTTTGATTTCTTCTTGTATCTTTCATTAAGTTCACACTTCTAAACAACTTAGATGGCTATTTTGATTTCTTCTTGCATCTGACATTAAGTGCACAATTTTCTAAATAACTTAAATCGTTGAAAATAAAGAAAAATATAGAAGGTTAATGCAATATTGTTCACCCCCCTCTCAGTATTGTTGTGAGTTTCAATAATTGGTATCAGAGCACAGGTTCATTCTGTAACAGTCTGGCAATTGGAAGGAATATCACACAAAAAGTGTGGCCAGTCAAGATTCTTTTTCAACCATATCTCCTCTATTCAATGGAACAAATTTTGCATTTTGGAAAATCAGAATGAAGACCTACTTGATGTTTCTTGGTGGTTCTTTAAAAAATCCCAACCACTCTTCCAACTGATGAAGATGGTAAGAAAGATTACTATAGTAATGCAAAGGCTATGAATGCTATCCAAGGAGGACTTGCAGAAACACAATTTGTTAAAGTAATGCAGTTGGAATCCACTAAGGAAATATGGGACAAACTGGTAAACAATTATGAAGGAGATGAGAAAGTGAAGTTGGCTAAAATTCAAGCTCACATAATGCAGTTTGAAAGCCTAAGGATGAGTGAAGATGAAATTATTGTAGGTTTCTTTCTCAGAGTGGATGAGATTGTAAACACCATGAAAGAGATAAGAGAGGAAATTAAAGAAGCTATGGTAGTTCATAAGGTATTGAGATCTCTTCTCTCAAGACTTGATGCAAAGGTATCAACTATAGAAGAAATGCATGATCTAGAAAAACTAACTATGGATAGGATACATGGAATTATGACTGCTTATGAGATGAGAACTAGGAAATATCAACCACATCTAAAGGAAGCAGTCTTCAAAGCATTTTTCAAATCATCGACATCCCAAGATCAATATTCGTCAGAACACTTATCAGATGAAGACTAATATAATTTTGTAAGAAAACTGAAGAGGGGCTCCATAAAATATAAAGGTATGTTAGCAATTAAATGCTTTCATTGTGGTAAAGTTGGTCATTTTGCTTCTAAATGTCCTTTTAAAAGAAATATCACCAATGAAAAGGAAATATAAGGCAAGGATAAACCTAGCAATTTTAAAAAGTCTTTTAAAAGGAAATTTTTTTATTCAAAGGAGGATAGCAACAACTCTGACGAAGACGAATATGAGTCGTATTTAATTCAGGATGAAAACATTCTCATGGATTTGGAACAACACAAATATGATCAAACAAACACAAAAGAGTGTGAAGTCGTAGTATATATGGAAGGAGAACTCATTAGTGCTCTAGAGGAAATATCCAGACTCAAGAAAAATAACATACTAAGAAAATATCAGTTGCAGGTCTACAAAGACAAAGAAAATAAGGTCAATGAAGAAATAGTCGTCTTAAAAATTCAACTAGAAGAAGCCAAAAGAAAGGAAGAAGTATTGATAAATCAGATAAAAGAAAAGGACAATATATACGACAAACTAGAAGTAGAAATAATTGTCTTAAGAAAATATATGGAGAAATCCAAGACTCAAGTGAAATTCATAAAATGATATGAAACTATAGATAACATTCTAAGAAATCAGATATCACAAGATGACAAGACAGGGTTGAGATATAAGGAAAGTCTAAAAATGGTCAAAGGTGAGTCAAGCACCAGCATGTCAACCAATGAGAAGCCTGCAAGTTATGCAAATGCTCTCAAGGGAAACAACATTCAACCTAACAAAGAAAAATATGAAAATAAGAACCATACAAAACTGGATCAATCCTATTATGAAGAAAATAAGAAATAGGCACCCATTTCTTCTGAGTATTATCAAGAAAAGAAGAAATAGGCACCCATTTCTTCTGAGTATTATCAAGCTGGCAGAAAAAGATCGATTCCCACAAGTAAGTTTTTCACTCCAAGGCATTCAAACTTTTTCTATGGATATTTGTTTCTCTTGTGGAAATTTTGGACATAAGGTTGTAAGTTGCAAGCTTTTTATATATAACGAAAATGTAGAAACAAGATTCAACAAACCTCAAAAGGCTATGGTTCAAAATTCCTTCTCTCCTTTATTGAATGACCTTGAATGCCACATATGTAATAATTTTGGACACAAGGAAATTGAATGCAGAAGCAAGCAACTACCTATCTTTAAGCGAGACACACAAGAAGATTCTACCAAGGTTTGGAGGAAGAAAAACAAAAATAGAGAAAATTGTGGACTAGCTCTATATGCCGAAAATCAAGAAAATTAATGGTACATTGACAGTGGTTGATCCAAGCACATGACATGAGACAAAAGTAAGTTCGAATTCCTAACAAAAGAAAAAGGTGGTAATGTCACTTTTGGGAACAATGCTCCAGCCAAAATTAGAGGAAAATGAATTGTTGTATTAGATGAAGATAAAAGGGGAAAGACTAAAGGTCAAAATGTGTTGTATGTTGATGGTATAAAACATAAATTATTAAGTGTAAGTCAAATGTGTGACCAAGGAAACAATGTTATTTTTCATTCAAGAGGTTGTAAGGTAATGAATACAAATACAAGGAATACTATTGTTAAGGCAGTAAAAACTTTAGGTAATGTATATGTTATAGAACAAGGGAAAGATAAATGTTGCATTGGTAAAACTGATGAGAGTTGGATTTGGCACAAAACTCTAGGTTATATTAGTTTTGATCATCTTGTTAACCTAGGAAGAAAAGATGTGAGAGATATGCATAAGATATTCAAACCTGTGAATACTATTTGCAAATCATGTCATTTTGGAAAACAATCAAGAGTTCAATTCAAGGTAAGAGAACACTCGACCACTCGACCTCTTGAGCTGATTCATACATATATTTGTGGCCCTACTAGTACACAATCTCCTCGAGGTGAAAGATATTTCATTTTGTTAATTGATGACTATACCAAAATGGCTTGGGTTGGATTGTTGAGACATAAATTCGAGGCTTTTGAAAAATTCAAGGTATTCAAACACATGTAGAAAATGAAATGGACTTAAAAATCAAATTTCTAAGGTCAGGCAGAGGAGGAGAATTCACATATGATGAATTCAATAGTTTTTGTGAAAAACATGGGACCAAAAGACAATTTTCTATTGCTAGAACCCCTCAACAGAATGCAGTAGTTGAAAGGATGAAAATAATAGTTCAAGAAATGGCCAGGGCCATGATTGATGAATTACAAGTATATAGAACCTTTTGGGGAGAGGTTGTTCAAACTGATGTCAAAATTCTCAATAAGGTGCGCATATGAGTAAACAGTGACAAAACCCCCTATGAACTATGGCATGGAAAACCAACATCAATAAAGCACCTCAAATTTTTTGGCAGCAAATGCTACATTAAAAGAAATGAAGACAACTTAGGAAAGTTTGACTCTAGAGATGATGAAGGTATCATGTTAGGATACTTCTCCAGAGGTAAATGATACAAGTGCTACGACAAAAGACTCCACAAGATCATTGAATGTATAGATGTAAAGGTAGATGAAGGACCATTTCATCCAATAAGACACCAACATCACGATGAACCACAATATGAAAACCTGAATGAGGATAAGGAAACATAGGATTCAAAATAAGAGAAGAGAATGGAAACATCACAACCAAATACTCCATCGAAAATGTTCAAAAACATCATCCAAAAGTCAGATTCTTGGAAATAAGGAAACATGTGTACAAACTAGAAGAAAAATTATAGATACATCTACCACTACAAATTTTGCACCACTGTCCATGATTGAATCTCAAAATTTTGTGCAATAAAGTCAGGAAGACCATTGGGTCAAATCCATGAATGAAAAACTAGACCAAATAGAGAAAAACAAGACATGGGATTTTGTCCCAAGACCAAATGACAAGAATGTAATTGGAACTAAATGGGTATACGAAAACAAGTTAAATGAAGATGGATAGATAGTCAGGAGCAAGGCCAAATTGGTATGCAGAGGGTATGCTCAAGTCAAAGGAGTGGAATTTGAAGAAAATTTTTCCCTTGTTGCAAGAATTGAAGCTATCATGATGTTTTTGGATTTTGCATGCTACAAAAAATTCAAATTCTACCAGATGGATGTCAAATCAACATTCTTGGATGGTGATCTTGAGGAAGAAGTTTATGTGGAGCAACCATAAGGATTTCTGCTAACTAACAAAAAATATTATGTCTTTCGTTTAAAGAAATCTTTGTATGGGATAAAATAGGCTACGAGAGCTTGGTATTATAGATTCGACAGGTATTTGTACCAGCAAAGTTTTAAAAAGGGAACAACTGATAGCAACTTATAGATCAAGGATAAAGGTAATAACTTGTTAATTATTGTAGTATATCTTCATGATACTATTTTTTGTAGTAACATTGAACTAATGAGTAAGAAGTTTGCAGCTACAATGCAACAAGAGTTTGAGATGTCCATGTTAGGAGAACTCTCCTTCTTTCTTGGATAACAGATTCATCAATCAGAAAAAGGAATTTATATTTCTCGAAGAAAATATCTCAAGGAAATGTTGAAAAAGTTTGGCATGGAAAACTATGTACCACTAAGAACTCCCATGACTACCAGTTGCAAAATCAACAAAGAGTATGATGCTCTAGAAATAGATCAAACTATGTACAGGTCCATGATAGGTAGTTTAATTTATCTCACATCTTCAAGGCATGACATCATGAGAGTTGTTGGTTTGGTAGGCAGGTTTCATTCCAATCCAAAGGAAACTCATGTTCTTGCAGTCAAAATAATATTCAGGTGCTTGCAAGGCACTATTGATTATGGATTGTGGTATCCCAAAAACATAGACCTCGTTCTCAAAGATTATACAGATGCAGATTGGGAAGGAAGTATTGATGATAGAAAAAGCACTAGTGGAGGTGCATTCTTCCTTGGAAGTTGTTTAGTATCCTGACTCAATAAGAAACAAACTTCTATTTCTCTCTCCACAACTGAACCAGAGTATATAGTTGCAACATCTTGTTGTGCGCAAGTGTTGTGGATAAAGACCAATCTCAAGGATATTCAAGTTCCCTGTGATCAACCTGTTTCTATCGGGTGTGAAAATACAAGTGATATTAATCTCTCCAAAAATCATGTTCAACACAACTAAGCATATCCCCATCAAGTGTCACTTTATCAGAGAACAGGTTCAAGATCAAGTGGTTAAATTAGAATATGTTCATTCCAAAGAGAAGATTGCATATATATTTACCAAACCATTACCCAGGGACTCCTTTGAGTACCTCGGAGAGAAGCTAGGAGTTCTTCTCACTCCTCATTCAGGGGCATAAATATTCATGACAGGTTGGAGGTTGTTGAGATACTTGCTTAGCCTCAGGGGGAGAAACCCAAGAAATTGAGCAACAGGAAATACAACATTTAGATAGGGAAGTCACTCTTAGAATGTTCACATTCAACAAGGAATATCCTTTTCCGTTTATGTCAAAGGGGGAGAAAAATAGAGCTGTGAAAAAGAGGATCATATAAAAAGGGGGAGTGAACGCTAGAGGAACACACTGACAGGGGGAGTAGCTCAACAATAGAGTTTACATCAATGAACAAGGGGTAGTTTGTTGAGAATATTTTTTCATTGATGTCAACAAGGTCATGGACTGCGACGATGCGACAAAATGGACTATGACATGATGAAATGTGCTACGACAGTGTGACATAATGGACTGGGACGGTGTGATGGAATGGACTACGATGGTGTGACATTGCGACAGAATGAGTGAAAGTTGCGAAGAATAAATTTTGTAGGGTGCCTTGAGCCAATGCAACAAATGGTGTAGAAGAGCATGATGAAGACAAATCCAGTGCGACAAGCAACATAGTGGAATGCAACAGGATGAAGACTTGTGACTTGAGTCTTGCATTCTTAATCTATCCATGCAACATATGCTCTATAAACAAGAATGTGAATTGTTGCGACAATGAATGTTTTGGTAAAACAAGGAAGATTTGGTATGTTTGGTTTAGTCAAAGAATGTACGATAAAATAAGTTTTTCCACATATAAATAACCGAAGTTTGATGTGGTCAATTTTTTTCCACAATATAACTGTCATACTTTATTTAGACAAAATTGTAACTGACAGGATTTTGATGTGGTCAATGTTTGTCCACAATGTAATAATTACACCTCCACATACACAAAGGTGAACTCGGGAAAAATTAATATAAGTATGGATGAACTCTAAGTGTGAAAGAGTGTGGGAACTAGATACAATAATTCTTCAAAGGAACAAAAATAAAAAATAAAATTTAGTCTGTGTAATGTAACATTTTTTTTGAATTTAGAGCCAAAGGGTGGTGCCATGGTGAGTCGAAGGTCATTGAGGATTGGTGTTCTCATAATGTGTAACAGGTCAGGTTGGTTCCTGAGAGGATTGGTGTCCTCATTATCTGTGACATGTTAGTTCCTGATAGGATTGGTGTCCTCGTTATCTGCGACATGTGGGTTCCTGTTGAGCTGAAAATTTATAGCTTGCAAGTTGGTGCTTGCAAAAGAACATAAAGAAGATGTTTTGTGGTTTTTTCCCGCATTTGGTTTCCATGTAAAAATATTTGTGTATTATGTTCACTATGTCATTTTTATTTATTCTTGTATCTATCATTAAGTGCACACTTCTAAAGAACTTAGATGGGTATTTTTATTTCTTCTTGTATCTGTCATTAAGTGCGCAATTTTCTAAATAACTTAATTGGTTTAAAAGAAAGAAAAATACAGAAGGTTAATGCAATATTGTTCACCCCCCCTGTCAGTATTGATTTGAGTTTCAACAAGTCAAAGGATCACAAATCTCATGCCAAAGATGAAGAATCTAGGATTGTTGGTAGGCATCTTCATCACTCACCAAGACACTCAGTTAGAAGAGCATACAATAGTCCAAGTTTATCTCCTGTCAGAAAGCATGAAAAAAGGTATGGGATAAATGAGGAAGATAAAACCTCCTACCTTTGATGGTGAGCACAAGAAAGATGAATATGCAGAGACTTGGCTATTGGGAATGAGGAAGTATTTCCAATTGCACAATTATTCCTCACAAGCAAAAGGTAGAATTACAATTTACCAGTTGAAGGGAAAATCATCAATGTGATGGGATCAGTTTGTGCAAGTAAATCACATTGATGAGAAGAAGATTACTTTGAGGGAGTTCAAAACATATTTTCATAAGAAACACTTTTCCAAACATTATTATCATATGAAGATGAAGGAGTTATTTGAACTCAATATTGGAAGCATGACCATGGATGGGTATGAGAGAAGATTCTTGGAGCTATTGAGGTATGTTTATTTCATCAAGGACGAGAAAAAAAGGTTTCTGAATGGGTTACCTTCAATTTTTAGTGATAATATACAATATGATTATCCTAAGACATTAGAGGAAACAATAAGGAGAGTCATGTGCCTTTATTATCAACATAGATGAAGACAAACTTTCCAAAAGGATTAGGAAGACAAGAACAAATGTAAGATGGAGAAGAAAAATAAAGGGCACAAGCCACCATTCTTCATAAATTGTTCTCAAGGACAACCAACTCAAAATGACCCAAAATGTCAGAAACATTGGGAAAATGACCAATCAATTAACTTATTAAATTTTGGGGTTGTGAGGGAGATCACATGTAAGAGATTTCCCTCATAGAGGTGAAAGAGTGAAGATTTCTCACAATGTACAAAATACTGATACAATTGAGGATATGGGAAGAAGAATGCCAAAGATTTATGCAACCTTGGACAACAAGCAAGTTGGATTTCAATCTCATATGATTGAAGTGGAAGGTAATATGAATGATCAACCTATAGCTATTTTAATTGATTCAGTAGCTAGCCATAGTTACATCGATCCTAATATTATTGAGATATTTGATTGGCAAATAAGCAAGCTTGGGAAATCTTGGTTTGTTTAGTTATCTACAGGAGCTAAAAGAAGAATCAATGAGATGATTAAGGATTGTTCAATGGACATGAATGGATCGAGGACAAAGGAATATTTGAATATCATACCTTTGGGTTCATATGATAGATATGGATTGGTTAGATACGAATCATGTTGTCCTAGATGGTTATAACAAGGCCTTCACTTGTTTGGATGAAAAAGGAAACTCGAGGACAATTTAAGGTATTCCAAGGGAAGTAACTATTAAAGTGATTTCAACCTTCCAACTAAAAAGAAGCTTAAAAAAATGATGTCAAATTTATGCAGCACATATGGAAGAGGAAACTAAGGATAAAGTGCTAAGTATTAAAGACCATCTAGTCTTGAAAGAATTTGAGGATGTATTTAGAGAGATATTGGGGTTTCCACCAAAGAGATATATAAATTTATCTATCAATTTGATGCCTGGAGCTGTCCCAATGTCCAAGAATCCTTATAGGATGAGTACTCCAGAGTTTAAGGAATTGCAAATGCAACTTGAGGAGCTTTTGAATAAGGCACATATACTCCCAAGTGTGTCACCTTGGGGTGACCCAATGTTATTTTACAAGAAGAAGGATGGAACCTTGAGGTTGTGCATTGATTTCATATAACTAAATAAGGTGACTACAAAGAACAAGTATCCTTTGCCAAGGATGGATGAATTTTTTTATCAGATGAAGGGTGCAAAGATATTTTCCAAGATTGACCTCAAGTTAGGCTATCATAAGGTGAGAATTAAAGAAGAAGATATCAACAATAAAACATTTATAACAAGGTATGGACATTATGAGTTTACAATGTTGCCATTTGGGCTGTCAAATGCACCAACTATCTTCATGTGTTTTATGAATGCAATTTTAAGAAATTACTTGGATAACTTTGTCATTGTCTTCTTCGATGACATACTTATCTACTCTATGTTTGAAGAAGAGAATGAGAAACACTTGAGGATGGTGCTACAAGTATTGAGGGAGCATTAGTTGTATGCTAAGTTGATCAAGTGCTCATTTTATCAGAGGAAGATTCATTATTTGGGCCATATCATTTTAGAGGAGGGGATTTCCATGGATCTTGAGAAGATTAAATCCCTTGAAGGATGGCGAAGAATAAAGAATGTGTTAGAGGTGAGGTTATTCATGGGACTTGTAGGTTATTATAGAATATTTATTGAGGGTTTCTCAAGGATTGCACAACCAATCACTTCTTTTCAAAAGAAGGGTGTGAAGTTTGAGTGGACCTTTGAATGTGAAGAAAGATTTCGACATTTGAAGAATTTATTGACCAGTGCACCAATCTTGAATATTGATGATCCAAATGAAGACTTTATTGTGGGCACTAACGCATGCAAGGAAGGGATTGGAGGAGTCCTTGGCCAAAATGGGCATGTGATATGCTACGAGTAAATGAATTTAAAAGAACATGAGAAACACTATGCCACTCATGATTTAGAATTGGAAACCATAGTTCATGCCTTGAAGATGTGGAGGAATTAACTTATGGGAAAGAGATTTTATTTGAGGACAGACCATATTGGTCTGAAATATTTGTTTGGATAGCCAACTTTGAATGCCAGACAAACAAGATGGTTGGAATTCCTTAGTGAATATGACTTTGATATAAAGGATATCAAAGGAAAGGAGAACGAGGTGGTTGATGCAATCAATAGGAGGGTGCATGAGATGCATGCTACAATAATTAGCATGTATAAATATGAATTAAAAGATAGAATTTTGGAAGCTGCAAAATCATATCAACATTATGTGAAAACAAAAGAGATATTAGAGTAAGGTAATTTTCAACAGAAAATTAAGGATTATGAGTTGGGAGAGGATGGATCCTCATGTACAAGGATATAGTATATGTGCCTAAATATCAGGAGATGAAAAACATGGTGCTCAGAGAAATGCATATTGTGTGTTATGTTGGGCACCCAGGTCACCAAAAAACTATTGACAACTATAAAGAGCCAATATTTTTGGTCAGGTATGAAGAAAGATGTGGTTGATTATATAGCCATGTTTATAATATCAGAAGGTAAAGGATGAGCACAAACATCCAGCTAAATTTCTACAACCATTTCCAATTCTGGAGTGGAAATGGGAGGTCGTGGTAATTTATTTTATCACCAAGCTGCTCAGAATAGTGAAGCATCATGATTCCATCACGGTGGTGGTAGATAAGCTAACCAAAGTTGTTCATTTTATTCCAATGAAACTAACTCACAAGGAAGTTAACATTGTAGTGATTTCTATGAGAAAAATTTACAGGCTACATTGTAATACCCCCAGGCCAAACCCCAAGTTGTAAATGTACATATGCTTTATAGGCTGGTGAGCTAGGATGTTTTGGGCTTGAGTACCTTTGTATATATACATTTTGAGGCCAGAGGTCCTGTGTGATTTAGGCCAATGAGCTTAAACAAAAGTGATATGTAATCACACTCATTTTTATTAATAAAATAGATAATTGTTGTAGACCAAGTCAGGTGAAAGAGTATGGGGGGATAAGACTCCATGAGAGGGAAAGGGGGATTAGGGCTTAATAAAAAGGCTAAGTCACGGGGTCTTAAGCCAAGGAATAAAATAATATTATTCCTAAGTCATAAGATTTATGTTATAATTTAATCATAAGTTCATAAGTGAGAGGAATGTATTACCAAGTGGATTCAAAGGCATTTCCTAGAGTGACAAGTGTCCTAGTGTGTTCACATGCTTTTATCGTATGTATGTTTGTGTTAAATCTATTTTTTGAAACAATACATAATTATGCATGATTGTGCATGTTATTGTTAATTTCACATAATTGTTGCATATGCAGGGCATGGTAGTTAATTGATGTTACCTATTAGTCAATTTTAGTAGTAACGGTAACAAGATTCTTGTGTGAGGCTTGAGTTGTTGTGCATGTTGTGAAACAATAGTTGCGCGTGGCACAAGGCTAATTGCACGTGCCAAGAAATTAGTTGATGCATGAGGAACACAATCGAATGTGTTCATTGTTGTCTCTATGAATTATTTTTCAATTAGAACTGGTGACATAGGAAGAAAATTGTGTAACATGACTTAGCTTGGGGTTGGGTACATTATCTTGTGATATTGGAGAAATTTTTTGGGCTGTTGGTAATGGGGGACAATACATACATGATGTGCCTAAGGGAATTGTTTCTAATAGAGATCCGAAATTTATATCAAATGTTTGGAAGGGATTACTTAAAGGATATGGGACAAATATGAATTTTAGCACAACAAATCACCTAGAATCAGACGAGAAAACAAATAGGATTAATCAGGTGATTGAGGATATGCTGAGAATGTATGTGATGGAAAAACCATCAAAGTGGGAATATTATTTAAATTTAGTTGAGTTTTCTTATAATAATGGGTATCATGCATCTTTAAAGATGAGCCCATTTGAAGCATTATATGGAAGAAAATGCAACACGCCAGTGAGCCGGGACAACCCAATAGACATAACAGTGGTTGGGATGGAATTACCTAGAGAAATGGAAGAGAAGATGGTGAAAATAAAAAATAATTTCTAAGATGTTCAAGACATGCAGAAAGTTATGCAAACAAAGGTAGAATGCACAAAGAATTTAAAGTGGGTAAGCATGTCTTCTTGAAAGTGAAAGCTAAGAAGAGTTCACTTAAATTGGGAAGTTTTCCAAAGCTAGCAACAATATATTGTGGACCATTTGAGATGCTGGAGACGATTAGTCCTATTGCATACATGAGTGCATTGCTTGCATCCATGTACATACATACCATGTTTCATGTGTCTTTGCTTAAAAATTATGTTCTTGATGCTAATTATGTAATTGATTGGAATGTGATTCAGGTGGAGCAAGAAGGCAACTTCCAAGCTTAGTCGATGTGCATATTGGTCAGGAAATTCAAATTGTAAGCAAAGTTTTCTAGATAAAACTGGGTGCAAAGTTTTGAAACATCCAACATTTCGAGTGCACACTCCACCCATCATCATGTGTCCATGATTATGGGTGGAGTGTCCACTCGAAATGTTGGACGTTTCAAAACCTTGCACACACTTTTATCCATAAAAATTGGCTAACATTATGACTTATTATGGAAACCTACATAATCACAAAGTCAAGCTGCTTTGGAATCGAGCAATAGGGTTAGTAAAGGTCTAGTGGACCTGTTATGGTCCTGAAGATGCAATGTGGGAGCATGAGGATGCAATGTGGGAGCACGAGGATGCCATGTGGGAAAACTACCTGCATATTTTTGGAAATTTTTAAAGAATTTTGCTTGTACATGTGTATATAATGCATCGAGGACAATGCATAAATAAGGGGGATGGGAATGCAATACCTTTAGAATGAACTCCAAATGTAAATATACATACAATTTATAGGCTGGTGAGCCAACAATTTTTGGGTTAGAGTGCTTTTGTATGTATTTTTTTTAGGCCAAACTACTTGTGTGATTTAGGCCAGGAGACTATGAGCTAAAAGGATAGTGAGCCTATCATTGTAATATGAATCACACCCATATATATTAATAAAATGCATCACTATTGTAGACCAAGTCATAGGAAAGAGTATGGGGGGTAGGAATCCATGAGAGGAAAAGGGGGATAAAGGTCTAATAAGAGGGGATAAGTCAAAGGGGCTTAAGCCAAGGGAATATTATAATATTATTCCTAATTTCAAAAGTCATGTAATATAATTTTATCCTAAGTTACTAAAGGTTGGAAATGAGTCACCAAATGGGGTCAAAGGTAGTTCATAAGGTGACAAGTGTCAAGTTAAGAGAATTCAAATATAATGTTGGGAATTAGTGTAATTCCATCATTCTTTCCATCATTCACTCAACTCTTTCCATCCATCACCCGTACCTTTGATAGAGTGTAAGATGAAGCTAGTTACATTGTAAATCCTTGGTGGTTTGGGTTGAAGCAGGTTGTCAAGCCTGTGGAGAAATCTCTTTGGGTGAGATAATTTTTGGGATAGGAATCCATGTGTGCTAGGCTAGTGGGTGTTGAGATCCTTGAGAAACCTTGTGTTCCAGGTGCCATAGATCTATAAGAATTCATGGCCATCTTGTTGGTGAATCCCTAGAAGGGAAGTGGTACAGCCGAAGGACCGTTGAGTAGAGAAATGGTACACTTCCTGGGGTGGGACATGTTGTGGGGAATCAGAGGTTGTGATTTGGGGAGAGTTGTTGGATTTGGCACATGAGTGTGTCTTTTATGAGCTATTGTTAGACCTTAGTTTGTATTAGGAGCCTTTTCCCTAGTGGAGTCATAACCCCGGCTCGAGGCTGACCTATTGTTGAGAGTATATGAGCAACACAGTCTATAAATGGGAGGAACGTCTGAGGTATGCATGG
The DNA here is from genome assembly GCA_010110895.2 of Picea sitchensis. Taxonomy (NCBI): domain Eukaryota; kingdom Viridiplantae; phylum Streptophyta; class Pinopsida; order Pinales; family Pinaceae; genus Picea; species Picea sitchensis. Next base: position 15,473 of record SNQJ01S0192443.1, read on the forward strand.
AGTTGGTGATTTACAAAAAAATATAAGTGCTCTTTGTATGTGTTTATGTGCCAATTACTATGTGTATGTTTATGTTAATTCTATATGCTTTAATTGTATATATTTATGCATGTATAAAATACTGTTAGGATTGCATAATTGTATTCATATGCATGGCATATTGGTAATTAAAATGGTATCAAAAGAAATAATTTTTGTGTGGTGTGGCCCAGCTTGGAGCTGGGGATGTTACAATATATGTAGCAATCATGTTGGGTGTTTGTGTTCAACCTTTACTCTTTGACGTTCCATATATCTAGCTATATACTTAGCAATGCATTTCTTCATTCTTGACAAAAAATATTGACTTCTTACTACTGTAATTGTATTTTGGTATCTAAGATGTCCAACATATAGAATATTATGCATCTCATTCATTACAAGTTTCCTTAATTCACTAGAACTAGGAGCATAAACTCTATTTTTATGCATAATAATTCCATCATATTCCAACTTATAATCTTCATATTTATGTTGTGCATTTTCCTGTAGTAATCCTTCTTTGAAATGAAGATAGTTCTCATCTAATATAACAACCACAAGAATTATATTCCTCAAATATAATTTACACATGCTAATGGTTGTAGCATGTAGTGCATGTATCCTTATGCTAAGTGCATTAACAACCTTATTCTCTTTACCTTTAATGTGTTTGATATCAAAGTCAAATTCACAAATAAATTCCAACCATCTTGTTTGCATAGAATTCAAAGTATATTGTTCAAATAAATACTTCAAACCATTATGGTTTGTTCCTAAGTCAAATTTTATTCCCATTAGATAATGTCTCCACATATTCAATGCATGTACAATGGAAACAAGCTCTAAGTAATGTGTCACATAATTCTTCTTAGTATACTTAACCTTTTTGGATTCATAACAAACCACATACCCATTTCGAGTAAGAATTCCACCAATTCCGCCCTTGCAAGAATCTATACATACAAAAAAATCTTCATTTGGATCAACATTATTTAGAATGGGTGCACTAGTGAGAATTTTCTTTAGTTTTTGGAAACTTTCCTCAGACTATAATGTCCATTCAAATTTGACTCCTTTCTTTTGTAATGGTAATTGGATGTGCAATTTTGGAGAATCATTCTACGAAATGTTTTTAGCATCTATCCAATCCCATGAAAAACATTACCTCTGACATGTTCTTAGGTGTAGGCCATCCCATAATGGCTTCAATATTATCTAGATGTATTGTTATTCCTTACTCACAAATGATGAGTCCCAAATAATGAATTTGACTTTGATAAAAGGAACACTTGCTTAACTTAAAATAAAGTTGATGCTCTCTTAGCACTTTTAGTACTAACCTCGAGTTCTCTTCATGTTTCTCCTTTGATTTTGATTAAATAAGATTATCATCGAGGAACATAATGATAAAATTGTCCAAATATTGCATAAGATTCCATTCATCAATCACATGAAAGTGCTTGGTACATTTGTTAGTCTAAATGGCACTACTACAAACTTATAGTGTCCATATATGGTTTTGGAAGTTGTTTCATTGATATCTTCATCATTTATCCTTACCCGATGGAATATTGAGCTTAGGTCTATCTTTAAAAATATTCTTGCTTCTTTTAGCTAATCAAATAAGCCATCAATTCTAGGAAGAGGATATTTATTCCTCACAATGAATTTGTTCAATTATCTTAAATTAATGCACACCATCAAAATTCCATCATTCTTATTCACAAAACCACTGGTTCTCCTCGAGGAGATATGCTTGTATGTATTTACCCTTCCTTCAACAAATATTCTATCTACATTTGTAACTCCTTCAATTTTGGTTTACTTATTTTATATGAAGTCTTGGAAATTAGAGTACCTCCTGGCACCAAATCAATAGAGAAATCAATGTCTCTTTTAGGTGGAAATCCAAGTACATCTTCAAACACATATGAAACTATTGTAGTACTGGAAATTCCTCAAGACTTGGGAATTTGTCCTTTGATGCTTGTTCCACATTGGTTGCATACGATTGACACCCTTTTCTAAAACATATTTTCAACTACAACGTCAAAATATCCCTTACGGAAATAGGCATTGGAATGACTTTCACTATCATTTGTTATCCTTCTTCATCTAGAGAAGTAAACATATTATTATGAAAATCTAGAACATAAGGATGTGCACCTAAACAATCCATCCCAAAGAGGACATCATAAGAATCACATAAAAATCTCTTCAGATATGTAACAATGTTGACCCCATTCATATTTAAGGGGAAACATTTTACTATCTCATGTATTTTCCTTTTGGTCCTAGTAGTCAATGCCAACCATGATTTACTATGTTTACTTCTCTTTAGAGGAAATATTTCAGCCAAATCAAGAGGAATATA